>JAMRXY010000126.1:0-89508 GCA_024447195.1 Panagrolaimus sp. LJ2414 | reverse complement strand
ATTTCTCAAACAGGTTATTACCGTAATGTGGTATTTTATAACCTGTTTGGGATTTTTAAAGATCAAAAACCAAAAAAGAAAATTAATTTATCAAACAGGTTATTACCGTAATATGGTATTTTTATAATTTGTTTGGGATTTTTAAAGATCAAAAACCAAAAAAGAAAATTAATTTCTCAAACAGGTTATTACCATAATATGGTATTTTATAACCTGTTTGGGATTTTTTAAGATCAAAAACAAGAAAGAAATTTTACAAATAATGATGACAAAATTTGTGGAACAACAGTGAATAACAAATTTTATTCAAGCCTCCCAGACTACAAATAAATGGAAGCCAGCAGATTCAAGTTTTATTAAAGCAAATTTTGCAAAAAATTTCCCATTTAATACTGCAAAACTTCTTTCATCTTATTCATGTTTTTAAAGGCTGCTATTTTATTGTCAAGTTACACCACTGGCAAGATAAACTTATTGTAAATAGATTTTGACAATACCACTGGAAAAAAGAACATAACTTTGAGAAAAAGTCATCTTCAAAATGAAGAAAAAAGAAAATTATCAAGATAATTTTCGTGGTATTCTTTTGTTACAAAAAAAGTTAAAAATTCTTTGGACATTTCAAAAATTTTTGGTCACGATATTCTTGCAAAAAAAATTTAATCATCAAGCATGAAGATAAAAAAGATACAGTAGCTTTGTTGTATAAACAATAAATATTAGTGCGTGTAAATTTTTGGTATATGAAAAATGAAAAGTCTTAAAGGATAAGGGTTTATTAAAAAAATATTCGTAAAACATAAAACATTCAAAACACTTTGAAAAGAAAAATTAAACAGTAATATTCGGATTTTAACTAGGTTTTAGTACAGCTTTAGCTTCTTCTCCGAGTTTCGGTTGGCTTAGGTAAAAAACGTCAATAGATGTATAAGGCTCGACACTGTTAACATTGTTTTTATGACGATAGCTGGCTCCACCAACAAAGTCGTTATACATCATCATTTGAATTCCATTATACTCAACTTTATGATAATACTTTCCTTTTGGATTATCTTCAGATTTATATTTGCTTTTAAAGTCATATCCAGTAAAAAATGCCATATTCTCCGGCTTTTTGACATTTGTTCTGCAATGCTTTAAAATTTGACCAAGTTCAGTATTTTTTGCTTTATATTTATTCTCGAATATTGTTCTTGCATTACCACATTGGTTATTCATATCATTTTTATATTTCATTTCAGCTTTTTGTTGTGCCTTCTAAAAAAATAACAAAGATTAAAATTTGTCTAATCAAAAATTTTCAAAAACTTACTTCATATGCAGAATGAAGGAAATAGAAAATCTTATCATATTCAGGGACTTCTTCTGCTTTGAGTGAATCAATATACCGCAAAATCATGAGCAGTTCAGGGAAAGATTTAGCTTCTTCAGGCAATTGATTCTTTTTAATATTTTTTTTAGCAGAATCTTTTACAAAAATTGATTGAGGTTCACCAAAAAATTGTTGGAAAACATCTGATTCATCATTTCTCAAATCTTGTTTCATTTCCAACATCTTTTTCTTCTCTTCTCCCAATTTCTCCCATGGAAGTTGCCCACCAAGAAGTTTCTTGACCATATACATCAAAGATTCTAAAAAATATTGTCGTCAATTTTCTACAAAAATATATCTTTGAAATTTTACCAATGTCATCTTTTGGGCCCAATTTCTTTTCTTCCATTGCAGCGATTGAAGAATAGCATTCATTGGCACTTTCACTTTGTTCTCGGGATGATCCGATTTTCATTGATAATCCAAAATCAATTAAATAAACCATAAATTCATTTTCTCCAAGGCCCATAGCAAAATTGTTTGCCTAAAATTTAAAACAAATATAGTATTGCAATTAAACACACAAAATGACTTACTTTTATATCAAGATGAAGATAACCAAGCTCATGGAGATTTTGAAGGGCAATTAAGCATTGTTCAGCTGCTTTCCATTTCAATACATCCCATTCATTACCATTTCTATCCTTGAACTTCTCCCACAAACTTGGACCAAGCTAAAATTTAAAAAGATCATTTTAAAAACTTAAAAAGTATTAATTCTTACAAGATCAATAACAATAAAGATCCGATTATAATCATGATCAAATCCAGAATCGATCAAGCGGTAAATACGTTTGGTTTTTGCATCATTTGCTTTCTCCAGTACTTCAATTTCCATTTTAAAATCCTCTTCATCACTACATTTGATTGCATATTCTTTTTGATTTTCATCATCTTCAACACATCGATATACAGTACCAAATCCTCCCTTAGCAATTTTACTTGTAATCTAAAAAAATAATTATATACTTAAATCTTTTCACAAATTTTGAATAAAACATACCGTAAAACTCTTTTTTTGTACACCTTTGAATTTCTTTCCAATCAAAGAATTATCTTCAGCAATTTTTCTTTGTTCTTGATCAAAAATTGATGATACATATGCTGGTCCAGCACCATCATCACCATTATCAAAGTCATCGTCATTTGGCAATGAAGTGGACATATCTGCTGTGGATTCGTCATTCTGCGAAGGACGGAGCAACTTCTGTGAGGCCGTGAAGTCATGACTTCTGGTTCTTGCGGGACAACATCTTCTTGTTGCCTCGGAAATTCCCAAGAATCCTGTGAAAACAAAACATGGGTTTAGAAATTGAAGTATCTTTTTTAAATTAATACTTTTAAATCTGATGATGATGATAAACACCTATCAATGGCATTTTTGAACTTCTTTTTATCTTTCTTAAAAGATAAAATTCCATCTTCTTCAACAGCTGGACTTTCATATAAATGCATATTTTTTTGGATGTGATCAGAAAGGGAGAATCCACGAGCAAAAGAATCAAATGCATTCTTTGATTTTTTGTTATCTTGGATTTTGGAAATATTTGAATATCTTGATCCAAGTGGATCTTGTTTAAGTTGAAATGGAATCTTCCAAGATTTATCCGAATCAAATAATGATTTATTCTTCTCTTCTTTAAATGAATTAAATGCATTAGAGAATTCTAAAAAAAGAACAATATTTTATTTTTGATTACTGTAATGATTAAGCTTACTGTAGCTATCATTTTTGAGACCAATTGTTGAGCTTTTTGTTTCCCCAAAACAATTTTCAGAATATTTGTGCCCAAGATTCAGATTGAAATTACTGTACTTTCCATTTGATGAACCATTGAAAAGTAACTCCGTCTTCTTTTTCTTCGTTGAAAAAGAAAAGTCTTTTGTTGCCATCTGAAATTTGTAAAAATTAAATTTACAAAAATGATCAAGTATAAAATTCACGACAATAGTATTACGTAAAAGTTTAAAACCACATTATTGTAATTATGAAAATTTACATCAAAAGAAAAGAGCCAGCACAGAAAAGGGTATTTGAAAAAATAAAAAAGGTGTGACATCTTTTGTTAAAGTAATGATTTTGTTTTAATTTTTAATAAATCATAGAAATTTTTTAAATAAAATATTTATGATCTTGTAAGACAAATATTTAAGGATGTAATAATGGTAAAAAATCTAACAAAAAAGTGTAATAAATGATTGCAGAAATCGATAACAGATTTTAAATTAATGATAAATGCCGAAACCTTGGAACAGTTAAAAATATTCAGTTCATAATTATAAATATTAGAATTAAAATAAGTGTAAAATAGTATGAAAATAAATCAATAAAAAAATGAAAGACAGAAAAAATCAAATTTTGAACATTTTTTGAGACTAAAATTTTGCACATCTGGTGACTTTTTGACATTTATAATTTTCCTTTCCCCATTTTTTCATCCTTTTTAATTTTTTTTCGCTATGGTTTTTATTGCATCTTTTTCGAATGTTGTGTAACATGGCAGGGGTGAGACAAAGATTTTTCTGTTCATCGAATGATTCAAAGACGCATAAATAAAAAATATAAAAAGCACAAAAAAATTGTTACGAAAGTCCGCAGACTGATCTGCTAAAAAGGCTGCTAAAAAAACAACAGCGACACAGACAGCAACAAAAATGGCTGCAAAAAGAGTTGAAATTCTTAAACCTCAGCTTAATAAAAACATTATCACATTTTTTTGCAAATAAATCTACAGTAAGACGAGAAGATCATCACTACAATAATGCTTGATTGGCATTTTAATAATAATTTTTCAAAGATATTTGACAGCGATAAGGAAATCGGGAATTAAACTAAAGTATCTGAACTAATAATTTTGTAGTTTTTTTCTGTATGATATGCCTCAGTTTGAATTATTAATGAGATGGTAATAAGATCAGAAATTTAATGAAGGCTCGCAACGACATCGTCACAAATTACACCACAATGAAAAATGAAATAAAATCCTTTTTGGTTTAATTATGCAATCAAAACAAGATTGGATTTTTTCGTTAATAAGATTGTTGCATTGAAAATAGAGGGAACTACAATAAGAGACACAGATGATAGTTAACAGTATCGCAATAAATCGTGATCCGGTTTTGGTTTTGAGAGAGAATTGTTTATGTGACTAGACTGCTCTTTATTGAATAAAAATTGTTGAATCAACTTGGTTAACGAAAAAGAACCAAATGGAAAAGGAAGGGCCTTGCTTGTGGTGATGAATCATCCTCTTTCAACAACAACAAACAGAATGATACTAGCCTGATATTTTAAGAGATTTTTAATGCTAAAAAATTTTATCATCAGAAAATGCTTAATGACTGTTAGAGATATTTGATGACAAAATGCTAAATTTCAATATTGGATAGAAAAACAAAAACTCAAATGTTTAATATTTCGACACAAAAATGTTGCTCAGTCGAGGGTTTTTGGTATTTATTTTTTCTTAAATTTAAATTATTCTTTTAACATTTGTTACAGACTTTTAAATAAATGAAAGATTTTTTAAAACGATGTTGACGATCTTTTTTTATCAGAAAGTAAGGAAATTTGTGCTATTGGATAAACTTAATTCGCAAAAACATTAACAAAAAAATAGAAAAAATGTTGGATAAAAACATTAATAAATTTATTTAAAATAACTCTTTGTTACACAATGAGTTATATTTTTGTTAAATTTAGTCAAAAATTGTCTTCATTTTTGTTGTCCTTTACATATTCCTATTTTAAGTTTCTTTTTTCCTATTTTCCCATTCATTCTTTTCTGTTTCTGTCTTTCTTCTTTCACAATTTGCGGGCCAAAATTTAAAAGTTAATTAATTTATTTTGCGCAAAAGCAATCTCTTTGAAGCACTCGATTTTGGAAGACAAAAAGCAGCAAATCAGAGAGAAAAAGTATCTGGTTGCGATGGCGCTTTAAAAGGCGCCTTTGAACAATGAAACTTTGTTAGTTGTTGACACTTTGGAATAGCCTTTTCCAAATTTGAAATCAGTTTTGGGCAGTTTGCTCTACAGTTTTGAAGAAATATTCAGTCTAATTTGAATTGCTCTATCTCTCTCCATATTTGCTCTTCTTTTGTTTGTTAGTTATGCTTGTAAAATGAAAAGCAGGAATTAAATTCGCAATGACAAAGGCTTTTAAACAATCAAATAAAACAAATATGAGAGAAACTGTTTTTATTTATTATTTTTTTATTTTTTTATTTATAACCTTTTATCTGTCACGCAGGACGAAAGGGGACATATTATGACACCAAAAATTAGTTAAACAAAGTGATAACAATTCAATACATTTTTTATTTGTGAATTCGGTGAAGTCATCCATCCATCGAGTAGACGGTCTTCCAATTGGACGTTTTTTGTTTGGGTATTTTAATGATGATATTGAAAATAAAAAAATAAATGCTTTTGATTGATTTTTATTACCTGGTACTGTATCTGTAAATGAATATTCTCAAAGTTTATTATGATTTGAAAAATATAAATTTTGATTTTTCACATTATTAAATTCAAACTTCAGTTGACCGTTTTAAAAATTGTAATCCAAAATCTAATAAAAAAATTAAAATTATCATTTTTTGTTAGTGATTGAATTCTTTGTAAAACTCATTACTTTTTTTGACTTGATTTTGCAATACAGTAATCAACAATGTTTTAATGTTTTGAAACACATTCCATCAATTTTTTCAAAAACTGCCAAAGGTCAGATATATAATTTTGTTTTTGGCCATGCTCAAGAAATTTAATGCCAAAGTTGACTTTTTTCTTTATCATGCAACCCGATTGACATCAGTTTTCCAAGTCGAGGATTTTGAATCATATGATTCAAAATTTAAGGAAAAAAGGCCAAAAAAAATTTTCTTTCCCCCATTGGTTTCGCATTATTCAAATTTTTGGAAATTGATGTATCTGATTACAAGGGTTAAAAATGAGGCCGGCCTCAAAACTGACCTTCTTAGTTTTTTCAGACCATGTGCCTGAAAAAGCAATTTTCTGAGCAAAAGGAAGCAAATTAATCAAAATTTTGTATTTTCAATAAAAATGAATAAAAAAAATACCCCCAACGAAAATATTTGGAATTAAACTTTTAAAATGAATAATTCAAGGCCGCCAGCGGCCGGTTTATTCAAAAATTACGGCTCGGCCCGAGGCCAGCCGTAATTTTTGGCCTCATTTTCAAGCCCTGATTTGATTGGCGGAAATATGTTCGATCGCTTTTTACATTTCATTCATATATTTCTTCACTGACGCATTGACAACGGCAACAGCGCAGGCAGCAAAAGAACAACAAATTTATTATTTATCAAATAATGAACCACAATTAAGAACTAAAGATTACTGTAACTTTTGTATTTGCATAAATTCTAATTCATATAAAAAACATTGTTAATCAAAACTAAACATTTATTAAACTAAACAATATAATATAGATATAATTTAAAGCTGAATACAGTATAATTATTTTAAAAATAAATTTTTGATATGAAAGTTTACAAAAAAAGATTACCAGTATTTTTTAGGTATATAAACTGTTTTTTAGCCTCTCCCCGCTAATTTTTGACTTATTTATAATTTACAAAAGAAAAAAGTATTACAAAAACTAATTATGGTTATGTTAATAAATTTGAATTTCGGTGTAATCGGTCTTTTGTTTTGCAACTTCTGAAGCTGTTGTTGTCGTCTTGGGGGTACGGTAGCGGGATTCAGGAGTGGAAGGCTTATCTCTGTAAAATCTCTGTCAGTGTTTTTCTATTATCATCATTTTGACAGGCAATAAAGAAAGGAAAAACCCTGCAGCAGCCAGTGGTGTGCTTTTTTATTGTAGTCGCCCTCCGACTTCGGAGGCGGAGGCGAAAAATCGACTCCGGAGGCACAAAGCGGCATTCTCATCTTTGATCTTTTGCAAAACTCGCCTCCGCCTCCGACTCCGGTGGCGGAGGCGCAACAAAACTGGCAGCAGCTTTCCTTTTCCTTTCTTTCTTTCCTGCCAGCCGGATGGATGCTTACACATTTCTATTTCTCCTGCAGCAGCAGCTATTTTGGACCATAATATCGAAAGAGAAGAAAAGTCATGTCCGTTTTTGTTGTTGTTATGTCAATTTTTTTACTTTTCACAAAAACACACAGGTTTAACAAAAACAGTATAAATTCTTCATGATTTTCTGTTTTTGTAAATGATAATGTACACATATTTTTCACCTCCTCTGTTTTCGTTGATACAAATGCTATTTGAATTAAAATATGACATTGTTTCCAAGTTTATAGTATTGGCAATCTGGAAATAGGAATTATATCTTTGGGCATAAATTGTAGAGACAAATTAACAAAATTGAAATAAACAAATTTCTTACGTGTTTGACAACTTGTTGAATTCCAACACGAAAGTTTTCCACCAATTTTGTGGCCCTTTTTTGCATCTTTAACTTTGGGATTGTCCAGATCTGACGTCGGGTAAAAATTCAGATTTATGAAATCCCCTACCTCCCAAATCGGGTAGCGTCAGATTTGGCAAAGACCCCCTCCCGTCAGATAAATCGTCAGATTTTTAAACAATTCACGTCATCGCTTCGGGACCAAAAAACGTTCAAATTTTTGCAGCTTTTTTGTTATTAATACTTCAAAAAAATAAATTAAAACGTTTTTTTAGTGCCCAATCATCATCTACAGGTAATATGGAGTATCACAGTATTAAAATTAATATATAAAAGTTGTCTGCGGAAATTCTGCTCTTGAGTTTAAAAAAGCATTTGCTGCAATCAACATACAAGTTTTACACATCAATTTTAATACTGCGGTACTACATAATACCTATAAATAATGATAGGATACAGAAATAATAAAATTTTGATATATTAATCACAAAAACATTGGGAAAATTTGAACGTTTTTTGGTCTCGTAGCGATTGATTGCTGTTTTTTCTAGCAATTTCTACACGCGCGGAGTTTAAAAAAAACATGACGTGAATTTTTAGAGAATAAAAAGTATTTTGTTCTCAAATAAAATTGTTTTTGACTTTTAGCTTTACTAATAAATTTCAACAAGCACAGATCGGATCCTTATTTTTTTCTTCAGGCTTTCTGAAAGTTTTGTGATTCATATGCATTGAGGTTTTTTGTCGCATTTTTCGGTGGAGCTCGAAAACGTAAACTTAATTTAAAATCTTTTTAAAAAAAGAAAAACCAATTATACAAGGTGTAAATTTTATCTCGCACGGGTTTTAATTGTATAAAAAACATATTAAATTTAAATTTAAGAAACTCATATTTTCACAGAAGGTTTATATGGGCCTAAAGTTTATTTTCCCAAATTTTCAGCCAATTCGAACACCTAAACTTTTTTCGAGGATCTAGATCCTAGGTCTTGACAAAAAATAAAAATTTGTAGCTTTTTAGTCTAAAAATTTTAGATCATCATCATTTTGACAAGCAAAAAAGAAAAGAATAATATACACAATAATATGCAGCGTTTTTTGAAAAAATGAAAAAAAAAAATTTCGATGAAAGTCCCTATATTATTATTATTATATAAAATATCGTGCCCTGGTATTTTTCTGTAAAAAAAAATTATAACACGAATTAACAAAAAAGTCAGCATTTTTCTGATGTCAGATTTACTCGATAACCCCCCTCCGGATGTACTGTACAAATTTATTAATATCAGTAATTATTATTTTACCGTACTTTGATTTATTTGCTTGTTTGTATTCTTCTATGTTGATGAAGGTTGCACTACTTTTGCATCTCCCTATTTTTGTATTTTTTCTCTTTGCCCTTTTTTCTGCTTTACTTTTACGAACTATTTCACAAAAAAATTGTTTTCAGATTCACCGTAGACCGCCCCAGGGGACGCCCGATATAAGACCTCATATTTTGTCCATATAATGGCCTTGTATAGGGATAGTTAAGGGGTAAACATTAGCTGCCGAGGTCCAACCGTTTTTGTTTAACAACAGTTTGAAAATACTGAAAATACCCCTTCACTTTTTCACATTTTCAGGGGTGAATTCGTCACTTGTCTAAATTTCAATATTATTTCACGGATATATGTTTTCGAACATGCTGAATCCGAATCTGAAACGCTTGAACAAATTCGGCCTCTTGAAGTTACATTATCGCTTAAATATTAGGTATCCGTGAATGTTTTTGTGGGTATTTTCAGTATTTTCAAATTGTTGTTAAACAAAAACTATGGGACCTCGGCAGCCAATATTTACCCCCTTAACTATCCCTACTCAAAGCCATTATATGGGCAAAATATGGGGTCTTATCTCGGGCGTCCTCTGGGGCGGTCTACGGTCAGTGTTACCACAACGCCGACGCCGGCGTTGTGGTAACACATCTTTTGAAGTGAGATATATGTTAACTGCTTCAAAATCAATTAAAAAGAAGGATTCAAAAGTTGAAATTGAAGCTGATCTTACTGAAAATGATACTGTTGATGATAGCAAAGTTGAGGATACTGTAACACAAAGCACCGCCTTGAAAGGTAAATTAAACAAGGTGTTGGTTTAAAATATTTTTTTGTTTTGGGTCTCAAAACGAAAAAAATTCGAATGAATTTGCTTCCAGTGTTACCACAACACCGACGCCGGCGTCACAACGTCGACGCCAACACCGACGCCGACGCCGGCGTTGGCGTCGGCGTCACCTTTTCGTGGTCGGCGTCTCTCTCGGCGTTGACGCTGAGACGCCGGAGATTTAAATTTTCACAAAAAATGTTTAATTCTTCATTTTTTACCGTTGATAAGTATTTTTTTCGGTCTAATTAGTTGTTTCTTCAACATAAATACCAATTTCCAATATATTTATAAGGAATTTTTAATATTTTTGGTGAAAAAGAAGGAAAAAAAGATCTGAATCAGATATTTTCTTTCTTCTTTTTTTCTCCAGATTGTCGACGTTTGTAATTATCGTTTTGCTTTTTTTCTTTCCACACAAACTTTTTCAATTTTTTCAATCTTCGCTTTTTATGTTTTGTTTTTTTTAGATTTTTAACCTCTTCTCTCAAAGACAAATTTTTCTTTCGTGGTGCTGAAGTGAACCTTTGTTGACAAAAGATTAGGGACAGGCAGGTTAAAAATAAAAGTTTAAAAAAACATTATTTTATTGTTCTTTCTAGGTACTTTCCGACCTGAATAAGCCGAAAATAAAATCAAAAAAAAAATTAAAAATAGTTAAAATGCCGAAAATACCAGTTTAAAATTCGGCAAAGTAAAAATTCTTCGTCGAAAAAAAGAAAAGGGAACACTTTTTCCTTTTCTTTTTTGCACAAAAAAAATGCATTTTTTTGACGCGCGTGGCCAAAAAAAGTTCATTTCCTTTTCTTTCCTTTGTTTTTCAAGCATTTTTTATACAAATCTAGCTCTGCGATCGCTGTCACATTTTTATGCGTGATAATGCGTGATTTTCCTTTTCACCCAAGATGTATTTTTTGATTGGCTATCCGATGGTACTAAATTTATGAATGCAACTCGATGCATGAAAATATTTTTCTGTAAAAACCACTAAAAATGCAAATTTTAGGTATTTGTTACAGAAAAAAACTTTTTCAAAAATAGCATATTCGGAATCAGCGTAAAAAAATACGTCTGGTAGGCCAGATTATTAGTCTTGGAAAAAAAGTTGAATTTTTCATACTGTAACGAAGAAAAAAAATGAAAAAGAAAAGGAAAAAGTGTTCCCTGCCTGTCCCTACAAAAGATTGCTCAAAAATGGATGAAGCAGATATTCGTAAGCGAATTGGAGATATGAATTATCGTGAACTTCAGCAAGAAGCTAAAAAGTTATATCTAAAAGCAACGGGAAAAGTATGTTTATTTTTTAAAGAGTTTTTTCATTTTTCTATTAAATTGATGTTTACAGAGAGAAGAAATACGTGCTCGAATACTTGAAAAACTTCTTGAAGATATTCCGGCACCACAAGAAGAATCTTTTATTGTTCCAACAGATGAAGACAAAATACAAGAAAGTGATGATCATGAAAGAGATGAAGTTTTTCGTAAATAATCTGGAAAAAATATTACTGCACTGACGAACTCTTCTGCAGTCTTCCAACAGAATTCCAACAGCGAAGAATATAGGGAAGACTGTTTGCCTATATTCCTCGCTGTTGGAAGAATTCAGGAAGACTGCATGAAGACTGTTGGAATTCTTCCTCGCTGCTAGAAGACTGTTGGAAGATTGTATGAATCCAAAACTTTTTTAAAATTCCAACAGTATTCCAACAGTCTTCCAGCAGCGAGGAAGAATTCCAACAGTCTTCATGCAGTCTTCCTGAATTCTTCCAACAGCGAGGAATATAGGCAAACAGTCTTCCCTATATTCCTCGCTGTTGGAAGACTGCAGAAGAGTTCGTCAGTGTGTAAGCTTTGATGAAGTTTATCTGTGGTTTATTGTTATTAATAATTTTACAGGATAATACAAATCCAATGTCCCAAAATGCTAACGAGGAAATTCCTGATGACAAAAGTTTTCAAGGAGATGATGTTGATGAAGGTAAAGATGATGGAATTCCTGAAAATTGTGAAGCCTGAAAATTTTGTTGTTTTCTCTTCGAAAATTTGAGAGGAAAAAATCGAAAATTTTTGTGTTGGCGGGAAAGAATTTTTGCAAAAAAGTGTATTTTTTCTGTTTTTTTGTTGCTGCTTTACTTTTTTATTTTCTACTGTTTTAATACTAACTTTGACTTTTATACTTTAATGTTTATTTGTTTTATTTTTCAGGAAACGCCCGCTATGAATCGTCGTGTAAATCAATTGCAATCTTCTTCTACTCCAGCAGTGTTAGTTTTTTAAAATCTTTTCTAATTCTTTAACTTTTCTTGCTGTTATAGAAAAATCTGGAAATTATCTGATTTTGATATTGGCCGCCCACTTGGTAAAGGTAAATTTGGTAATGTATACTTAGCTCGAGAAAAGAAGTCACATTTTGTTGTTGCTTTAAAGGTTCGTTGTGTTTGTACTTGGTTGAGTAACTTTTATATTGTAAATATTTCAGATCCTTTTCAAATCTCAACTTCTTAAAGCTCGGGTTGAGCATCAAATTGTTCGAGAAATTGAAATTCAATGTCATTTTGTTTTTGTTTTCGGCTTTTTTTGTGATTAATATCCGCATTTTTAGTCATCCAAATATCCTGAAGCTTTACAATTACTTTGTTGATGATAAGAAAGTTTATCTTATTCTTGAGTACTCTCTTAATGGTGAATTGTATAGAATCCTTCAAGATAAGAAAAAATTCAGTGAAAAGCAATCTGCCATCGTAAGCTTTTTTCTCCCAAAACAAACTTCGGATTAATAGTAATATTTTTAGTATACCTTCCAAATTGCTGATGCCCTTCTTCATTGCCATTCAAAAGGTGTTTTACATCGTGATATTAAACCCGAGAATATTCTTGTTGGTGCAAATAACGAATTAAAGCTCGCTGATTTTGGTTGGTCTGTTCATGCTCCAACTTCAAAGTAAGTTGGTTTTGTTAATCCTTTTTAAACTATTAATGATTTTTAGACGTCAAACAATGTATGGCACGCTAGATTATTTACCACCCGAGATGGTTCTTGGTCTTGAACATGATAAATCTGTTGATTATTGGGCAATTGGGATTCTGTGTTTTGAATTTTTATGTGGAAGACCTCCCTTTGAATCTGCTACCCAAGCTGAAACATATGAAGAAACATATGAAAAGATTAAAAATCTTACCTGTACTTTTCCATCACATGTTTCTTCCGGTGCTAAAGATTTAATTCGAAAGGTTTGTGTTTACTTTTTTACGCATATAACTCATAAATCAATTCGTTTTAGTTATTGGTTCTTGATCCTTCAAAACGAATTAAAGTTGAACAACTTATGGATCATGAATGGATTCAATCTCATGTTTCGAAGCCTTAAACACCTTTGTTGTTTTTCTTTTTTTACAATACTAATTTGTTATGTTTATAACCCACTCTTTTTTAAATGTTATTATTTGTATCTTTGTGATGATGTCGTCGTCGTTTGGAAAGAGAGAATAAATTAGTTAAGAGCTTTATTTTGTTCATTTCATTTTTAAATTATACAAGTTAAAGATACAATACTTAATATTTTTAATTTATATTTAATTGAAAAGTAAAGAGTAGAAAGAGAAGAGATTGATTCAACCAAGAAGACGTTTGAATTCAGGCTTTCCTTTTGCATATTCAATTAAAGCTTTGGATCATCTGGTAAAGGTGAATGACCAACTTCTGTAGTCATGTCTTTAACCCCTACCATGGTATCTTCATCAGAACCACAATCCATTTCAGGAGCAAATAGAGGAACTCCATTTTTGATTTTATCACTTTTTGATTTCTTTTCTTTCGGTTGTTCTCCAGATGCTTTCTAAAACAATTAAAAATTAATTCATGACTGAGAATTACAGTAATCTTCTAATGACAACTACAACACCCCAAATATCACAAAAGTAAGCTTACCTTTTGTCGTTCAGAATCTTTTGCAGTTGAAAGAACTGCTCCACCTTTTGCACCACCACTTCCAGGAAGCTTTTCTCCAGGTTTTCCATCAATTTTTTGTTCACCTTCTCCTCCACCAGGTGTAGTAGCCTTTGTTGGTTCACCAGGATTTCCACCAACACTTTTTGATTTCTTTTCTTTCGGTTGTTCTCCAGATGCTTTCTAAAACAATTAAAAATTAATTCATGACTGAGAATTACAGTAATCTTCTAATGACAACTACAACACCCCAAATATCACAAAAGTAAGCTTACCTTTTGTCGTTCAGAATCTTTTGCAGTTGAAAGAACTGCTCCACCTTTTGCACCACCACTTCCAGGAAGCTTTTCTCCAGGTTTTCCATCAAGTTTTTGTTCACCTTCTCCTCCACCAGGTGTAGTAGCCTTTGTTGGTTCACCAGGATTTCCACCAACACTTTTTGATTTCTTTTCTTTCGGTTGTTCTCCAGATGCTTTCTGAAACAATTAAAAATTAATTCTTGACTGAGAATTACAGTAATCTTTAACGACTACTACAACACCCAAACCCAAATATAAAAAAATTTAGCTTGCCTTTTGTCGTTCAGAATCTTTTGCAGTTGAAAGAACTGCTCCACCTTTTGCACCACCACTTCCAAGAAGACTTTTTCCATCAATTTTTTGTTCACCGCCTCCTCCACCAGGTGTAGCTTTTGCTTCTCCCGGTTCACCCGGATTTCCATCATTACATTTTGTTGATTGTCCAAGAGTGGTTGGGTTTTTTTCATTATTCTTATTCTTTCCATCTCGATTAGTTGTTTTAATCATTGGACTTTTACCATTACGTTTAGAATCTTTTGAAGTTGAAAGACCTGCTCCACCTTTTGCACCACCACCACTTCCAGTGGATTTTTTTCTATTTTTACCATTACTTTTTGATTTCTTTTCTTTCGGTTGTTCTCCAGGTGCCGTCTGAAACAAATAAAAATTAATTGTTGACTGACAGTTACAGTAATCTTCTTATAACATCTGCAGTACTGTGACTCAAATATTAAAAGTAAGTTTATATAAAAGTAAGCTTACCTTCTTCTTTTTCGTTGATTGCTGATGACTTCTTTGTGTATCATCTTTCTTTGAAATTTTCTCTTTTTGATGTCCAGAATCTTTTGCAGTTGAAGCACTTGCTCCACATTTTGCACCACCACTTTCCAGGAAACTTTTTTCCAATTTTTTGTTCACCACCTCTTCCACCAAGTGTCGTAGCTTTTGTTTCTCCCAGTTCACCAGGATTTCCATCATTACATTTTGTTGATAGTCCAGGAGTTGTTGGTTTCTTTCCATTATTCTTATTCTTTCCATCTCCACCAGTTGTTTTAATCATTGGACTTTTATCATTACTTTGTTTCAGAGGCGGTGCACCTGGGGTGCCATGTGAAGAAGGAGATTCCCAGTCATACGGTTCATTAAGATTGACCTTTGAATTTGTTGCAGCCTAAAAAAAGATATTTATAAAAATATTGAAAGCATATAATAGAAAAAACATACAGTAGCAAGGACACCATAAATAAAGCTGTAATCAACTTCATCAAAATATTGAAGTTTATCGATATATTGCATAATTTCGATGAATTGAGGTTTTACCAATTCAATATCAGTTATAAATTTCTTTATTCCCTTTTCGGTCCGATACTCTTCTTTAATCTTTCTGACTTCAACTTTATCCTAAAAAACAACATTTAATAATTATCATCAAAATAATGTAAAACTTACATCGAACTTCCGCCATGGCAATCCAGCAGGTGAACTTAGATCGATCAAGAGATAAAGCCATGATTCAACATCATCTTTGGGACCCAATTCTTTTTCTCGATGGCAAGCGAGAGAAGCAAATCGAATATTTCCTTTAAAAGGAACAGATTGACGAGGAGTTTTAATTTCAATTGCACCAGATTTTTCATTTCGCTTTTTGAACTTTCGAGCAATTCCAAAATCGAGAAGAAATATCACACGTTTTTTATCACCAAGCCCACATGCGAAATTTACTGGCTAAAAATAATTCATATAAAATAAGCAGAGAAACAAGTAGAAGACAAACTTTTATATCTCGATGTGTATATCCATTTTTATGCATTGCTGCAACAGATTCCAAACATTGTTGTGAAGCACCCATTGCAGTTCCCATTGAAAAAACTCGATGTGGCCGTTCACGTTTGAGATCATCCAAGCTTTTGCCAGCCAATTGCACAACCTAAAAAAGCATTGATTAATAGATATCCGCCAAAAGAAACCAAACATACTGCAAATAAGAATAATTGCTTATCTCCAAAATCAACGATATTTGTGAAATGTTTACTAAATTCAGGTTTTTCATTCATTTTCTCCAAAATAGCAACTTCCTTTTTAAGCTTTGAATTCTCCCGGATTTTTTCCACCTTGATTGCGAATTCTTCCTTTTTATTTGTTTCATCATGGACTTCATAAACAGCACCAAATTCACCCTCACTAAGTAGTTTGATTAACCGCCATTCATGTTTACCACTTGTTATTATTGTTCCCTGTAAAAAAAGGTTTTCGATAAGACGGGTTTTTTCAAGTTTTAGATTTTGTAGATAAAGGCTTTTAGCATTCAGCAATGTTTTGCCAAAGATTTTAAATTTGAAATTCGACGAAAAGGTTTTTTAACTACAGTAAAGAAGAAATCCATGAAGTTGATAAAACCAATACCATCGATGTCATTTTCTCCATCGGTAAACTTCTTCTTTACCGTAAACTATAAATAAATAAATGTTAAACTTACTGGTTTAATTCCAAGATCTTCGGCCATGTCTTCTTCTTTTGAATTTTTTTCTTTCACAATCACCACCACAATTGAAACGTTTTGAAAGTGAAGAATGAACGAAGACGAGTGAACAACAGTCGTATTTATAATTTTTACCAACTCATTTAATTGAAAAAACATTATTCAAATTTTTGTCAATTCATTCTATACCTACAGTATCCACCTAATCAGTTTTTTAACTTTTAGTTTTTATTATTTTCACAGACACAACAATTAGTATTGTTACCTACAGTATCTATAATTTATTATTCAATTTCATAATTGTTGGATTAAAAATTTGAAGTATGTTTTTCATGATTCACAAAGAGTACAAAATTTACTCTTTTTTGCGTGCATTGTTTTTGATTTTTTCATCTCTTTTTTGTTGTTATCATAATATTTATGCCAAAAAATTTAAAAAAGAAGAAAAAACAATAATAAAATTTTTATCACATCTGACTCTCTTTTTTAATTATTATTTTTGTTACCGTATTTTTTGACCCCAAAAAAAACAAAGCAACACAAGGAAGTAATTAATGAAGAGTGCTTTTTTCAAACGAATCAAAGTCTTTTTTTATAAAATTTACAAATTCAATAAAACATCAGTTGTTCAATAATACAATACAAATAAAAAACGAAAAAATATATTTATTTTGCATCATTTTGTAGAGAATGTTCAACTTCTTTTTCGAGAGATTTAACATTTTGTAGAGTTTCTTCATCAGAACCACAATCCATTTCAGGAGCAAATAGTGGAATTCCATTTTTGATTTTATCACTTTTTGATTTCTTTTCTTTCGGTTGTTCTCCAGATGCTTTCTGAAACAATTAAAAATTAATTCTTTACTGACAATTACAGTAATCTTCTAATGGCAACTACAACACCTAAACCAAAATATAAAAAAATTTAGCTTGCCTTTTTCTTTTTCGTTGATTGCTGATGACTTCTTTGTGTATCATCTATTTTTGAAATTTTCTCTTTTTGTTGTCCAGAATCTTTTGTAGTTGCAACACCTGCTCCACCTTTTGCACCACCACTTCCAGGTTTTTCTCCATTTTTACCATCAATTTTTTGTTCACCGCCTCCTCCACCAGGTGTCGTAGCTTTTGTTTCTCCCAGTTCACCAGGATTTCCATCATTACATTTTGTTGATAGTCCAGGAGTTGTTGGTTTCTTTCCCATATTAGTTTTTCCATCTCCACCAGTTGTTTTTATCATTGGACGTTTACCATTACTTTGTTTCAGAAGCGGTGTACCCGGGGTACTTGGGGTTCCAGGAGAAGGAGCAGATAATTGAGATCTCTAAAATTATTATTACAGTTTCATTTACTTCAATAAATAGAATAAATAACTTACAGTATTATTATTCCTTGCCACTGAAGAAGTTGTTGGTGCTCGTCTTTTTACACAAAATACCAAAGTTATAAATATTGCAGCTATCGAAGATAATATTGATGCCAAAAATGTTGAAGAAATCAATATACCAGTTTCATATAAAGCCGATGATAAGATTGAAGAGATCCAATGGTTGATCATATCGAATAAACGTATTCTTTTTTGTGGCAAAAAAAATTAATCGTTGGAAAAAAGGAAGACAAACGCATTTGTCAAAAAAGAAGATAAAAGGATTTGAATGGTTTATCGCATAAAATTTGCATATTGTAAAGAATGTGAAATTCGATTGAAGATCAACGTTCTTGACTACAGTAAGCTGTTTCGACATGTTCATTTCTTTTATCCAAGATTCCATGCTTCCTAATCACAAGCAATAAATTAACAAATGAAGCACAAGAGCAATCTGCAGAAAGGAGGGTTCGATTGTATGAGCCATAATTTATCAATGGTGTATCATTTGCTATTGCAACATAAAAGATAAGAATTGCACGTGGTAAAAATTGAAATATAAAAGCAAAAATTAGGGCACGAGCAGTTAGAAGATCAGACTAAAAAAGTGTAAGCGTTATTCAGTGAATAAAAAAGTAAAAGCATCAAATTGGTTGAAGTAACACAAGTTTAATCTAAACTACATTAACTTTTATAAAAGTTTTGATTCGGTTACATAGATTCTATTTGACATGACTACATCCTTCCTTGGCTTACAAATCCCATTAAAACTCACCAAAAAGAAATCTGAAGTAACTGTGATGGCACTCTTCTGATATCGTTTTGATGCAATTAAATAACAAATTGCAACAGCAACATTCAAAGCTGAAATAAATATTACACTTCCATTATAAAATAATTTTGAAGTTTGATTCATTGTTCATGCAAAATGAACGCAAGGTTTCATTGTTTGGGTTTCTGTTGAAACTCGGGTAACTAAATTAATTATCAAAACGCTTATAGTAAATAGGATTACTGTAACCAATGAACATTGCCCAATAAGTTTTGACCAATGTTGACGATACAATTTGTCGAGTTATTAATTTTGTTGATTTTTTTCTAGACAATCAATAAGCAAAGATAATGTATCATTAACATTCACTACTACAGTAATCATAATACTATTCAAATCACTAATTGATTTTCCTTACCGTATCTCCAGCATCCAACTTCAAAACAAGATTCACAGAACATGAAAATCGAAGAGAAAAAAATTGTAAGAATGTAGATATACAATGATAATGAAATATCAAAGGCCGGTGTTCTTCTAATTATAGACAAAATTACAGCATTTAACATAAGCGTTATCCCAGAAGTCAAAAGATTAAAGGCATATGTCCCTAATATTGCAAATGGATAAATTTCCAAAAACATCATCAGATTTGTAACACAAACTACTACAGTTTCAACATATTAAAATTTTGGTTGTTCTTTAAACATTTTCAATCGTAGGCGGTGGGAAAGCAATTAATTGTAATTGTTAAAATAAATTTTGCAAAAACTCTTTCATCATAGAAACATTTAAAAACAGATTTCCTGACTTTGAATCAATTAATTTTTAAAAAGCTATTTAAACAAAGTCCAAGAGTTTGAATAAAAATTTAAGCCATAAATGGTTTTAAAATTGGGGCTGTAAATTTAAGTAATAACTGTAAAATAAAGCGTAAAGGGGTTTTAGGTCAACAATGATCAAACAGTAATTTGTAATGACAAGGTTTTTTAATTTTTATGATGATGAATGGTAAACTCAGGAAAGCAGGTAGTCATGTCAAATAAAATTTTTGTAATTTACTCAAAATTTTTGTGTACATCAATTTTCATTACAAAACTTGTGTCACAACATTAAATCTTCTCACTCAACATAATCTAACTAACAAATTTAAAAAGTATGACATCAGGAAAAGACCACAAAACAAAATACAATTATTACAAATAAAATAATTTAATTTATTCAACCATTAACAACAAAATATATATATATAAGAAATATATCAAACATATATGTGTAAGCAAACAATTTTATTTAATCAAATAAGGAACCAAAATTTGGTGACTTTTCAGTATAAGATGGAGGTCTCTTTTGAATTCCCAACATGAATGGAGTTGTAATTCCGACATCAGAGGATGCAACAACAGAATCATCAAGTCGACCAAAGAGATCTTGAAGTGGGGTTGAAGATTTACCATTGGTACGTTGCTTATTAGGAACAAGAGCCCCCTAAAAATAGATAGATTGGTTAATGTTGGACAAGCAAAGCAAGGAAAAAAACTTACATCAATTGGTGTACTATGTGGAACATCAGCAAATGATAAAGGACGAATTGGTGTAATTGCCGTTAAGCTTGGATACCGTTTTTGTTGAGAAGCTAAAAAGAATGAATATATATAAACGAGCATATATGGTACAAAGCACAGAAAACTACATCAAATATGCACTAAACCTCAATTAAAGATATGTAAAATGGTAAAATGAATGACATACAACTTCTTGGAGTATTATTCTTAGTAAGTTTTTCGAGCCTGTCAATTTCACGTTTTTGTTCGTCCATCCTGTCTTGCATTTCTTTGATCATCGCTTTATTTCTTTCATTTTCATCCATAAGTTCAGTCTTTTCTTGAAGGATTTGCCTAAAAAGAAGGTCACATATTAATCCTAAAAAAGTAAGAAACAACTCACTTTTCAACAGCTGATTTCTTCTTCATCGAAGTTTGAAGTTCCTTTGCAAATTTAGCAACTTTATTATACTAAAAAAGTGCAACTTTTCTACATATTTCAAGTACACTCAATCCTTACCTTTTCTTGTTGAGCTTTCAGGTAATGTTGTCGTTGTTTATCCCTGAAATTCAATGACAGATCGGATATTCTGGATATATTGGGAAGCAAGTTCTTTAGGATTTTTAAAGTAGAGCATCATTTCAGGACGAAGATTTCGATTAACTTCGATAAACTTTGCTTTAGTAGAGCAAACAGAACAAATTTGTTGTGCTTGAGTTTGAAGAGGTTCATCTAAAAAGCAGTAGCATGAATATATTATATATAAGATACATATATGAAGATATAAATAAAGAAAAGCATATACCTTGATGTGAGCATTTTTGACAAAGGATATGACTGCAAGAAGTTAAGAAAAAAGTATTTCCAGCACCAGGAAGTCGAAGGCAATGATTACAATGTACCCAATCCATAATAATAGCAAGACAAGGAAGATTAAGAGATGAAAAGACTTTAAGAAAAGATTTTTGGATAGAAAAGGAAGAAGAAAATTGCAGCAGAAAAAAAAACGTTGAAAAAATTTAACACTGATTTTGTATCCCAAAAAGAAAAAACACGGAAATTCAACGAAAACTTTCAAAAATTTTTTGTATTTGTTTTTTCTGCAGGTTTTTTTTCTTGATTTTTTCTTAATTTTTTTGAAGTAATATTTTTTTTACCAGTAATAAGATTTTAGTTATAAGTTTGTATGCTTAATAATATTCACAGATATTATTAATGATAAATTTGTACATACTTACAAAACATCATTATTTGTCGATATCAGCTTCATAAATTTTTTAAGGATAATTTAATAGATTTTGTTTGTACGTCATTTAATTGTTTTGTTTTACCTAAAAATATGCAGTTTAATTTTCTTGAATATAAATCTCTTATTTTTGGGCAGCATTCTAGGGTAAAAGTTTGCTTTGTTATTTTTCTAATCTGGGAATCCCTGCCCCCTTTTAATATCACTAGTATTTGAAATTATCTGGATTATCTTCAAAGTGTTGGATCTAAGCATTGTTTGAGATAACAAATAAATCTGTCTCATTATTTTCGTTAATAAGTACTGTATTATTCGATTCTTTGTTAAATTAATTTGAGTAACATTTATTTATTTAACAAAATTTGTAAAAATATTTGCATTTATAAAATTAAAATTAGCAGCTACTTGAAATTGTTTCCAGAAGAGATTGGTATCAAGCATGTTACATACTGTTTACATCATCGTCGGAGGAAGTTGTGCTTGTTTGATGTTGATTGGTTACTGTAATATATATTTATTTAAATAAAAGAAAGATTTTTTTAACAATTATTGAAACAGCAACACTGGCCATTTAGGCATAGATAACTTTGGGGACATTCTTTATCAATACATGGGCCAGTGTTGACTGATCCTGAAGGACAATAAGAAGAACCTGTTGTAGACGAAGAATTTGTGGTTGTTTCAAAGTTAGGAAAAGAAGACGTTGGGAAATCAGTTGTACTTATCACAACATCAGGGATTGTGGTTGTTGGGGGGTGGTTGTGTTGACGGAACAGTGCTTAATGAAAGAGTTGTAATTACATTTTGTGTGGTTGTTGTTTGAGCAACAATTGTTGATGGGGGTTGAGTTCCGGCAGTTGGTAATGGAGCATTTGGTGGAATTTCACAAACAAATGGTTTTAGTTTGAAGCAGTCATATGTATACCAATAGCCTTCTTGAACTGTTAGACCAAGGCAATCAAATCCGGCAATTCAACAGGTTCTTCAGGGGCCCAATTTGTGAAGGTGAAATTTGCACCATCAACCCAAATCCAGTGATCTTTGGTTCCAAGATCTTGACCGCCAATCCAGAAATCTGTTGCACCATTGAGCTTTTTCTTTGCAAGTTCTAGAAATTTTAGAATTTTTTAAAAAAATTTTCATCGGGCGTTTATCGTATTCAAATTTGTAGAAAAGCTGTCACCCAGAATCAAATAATGTGTATTTAAGAATTGTACCAGTGTTTGTAAACGCTGCCAGTGGCGGCGTAGATGGCGATATTTCAAAAACTCAAGAGAACAAAGGAGTTTGCTGAAGATCAAAGGGGGCCGCAGATAGTATCGGTATCTCTTTTTTGTCTTGCGGCGATGGCGGCGTGAGGACGATGTTTTAATTTTTACAATTTACATTTTAATGTTTCTTGTTTTTCAAAAACACCGCTGCCGTTGCCGCCGAGCTATTCCTGCTACTATCAGCGGCATCCTTTGATCTTCGGCATGACCTTTATATCCTCCTTCCATCACAAAAACTTACGAGCTAATAAAACATTTGTGAAGCCGTCAGAAATTGATGCCAAATGTCCCCCAGAAGATTGACAACTAATTTCAGCTTCAATAAATTCAGAAGCATTTACAACAAAGGAATAACAAATTGATGAATTTGAAAGAGATTGGGTGGCCCCATTTGCACAATCAGCTTCAACATATCCAAATACTCCCAAAAGTACTACCAAAAACGCAACTTTATTCATTCTTACGAAAAGAAAAATAACAACAACTCCGTTTTTTATTGTTTACACGAAAAGTAATATATTATATAGTGGTTGCTGCTGCTGAGAATCGATCAAAAAGTATGCGTTATCTTTTTTTCTCGATTCTCTCTTAAGCGTCAACACCCAACTATCCATCGATCCATGTCCATGACAGTAGCAATAGTACGAAACAAGTAATTATGACGTCTTCTCTTCCAAAAAAACTGTTAATTGAGATGAAGGGAAAAAACAGTGATATCGGGGGTTTAGAGAAAAGATAAAAAGATATTTTACAGGAAATGATGATCTGAGAAAAAAAGAAAGGAAAGGTGTGTCACGGATTAAAACTCCCTCACAAATCAGTTTTTTTTTTCATACATAAATTCAAACAAAACATGCAATTATTGAATGTCATCGTTGAAAGTTTTTGCTCTCTCGGATTAGACAATTAATTGCATTTCAAACTTTTGCACAGCTTTAAAAAAATATTTTAAAACGCCCAAAAATGGGCATGGTTTTTTAGAAATTTAAAATGTTAAAAAATTTATTGCAAAAAGTTTATTGAACAAGATTTTGTTGTTAAAAACAGTTTTACAATGAGACTAGAAATACTGTAGATACAGTATGCCAAAAAGTGAAATGTTTTGTAAATCAAGTAATTGTTGCATAAAAAAGTGTTATTACTTTTCTGAAATAACAGTCATCATTTTTTCCATCAATATTTTTCTTCATTGAATTCAATACAAAAACAATTCCTCTGCAAATACATAAAACATTTTTATTATCAGCAAAGCAAAGAGAAGAAGAAAAAAGCATTCAATAAACTTTAAAATATAACAACAACAAAAATTTTTTTTTGACTTTTTTAAAGAAAAATCATTAAAGACTTTTTAAGTTTTTTGAGGCTAATTTTAACTTTAAATTTTATTCATATTTAAATTTTTGATTTTGTTAGGAAATCGATAATTTCAGGTATGAATTTGAATTTGTGATACAGTACTTTTTAAACAATGTTTATTAATTTTTTCAAAATTTTAAGACTTCAAATTGAAGGACATTTTTTTAGGCGAAATGTCAAAAACAACAACAACAACCACCTTGCAAAGCCACCGCCAAAATGACATAAAAAGTCAAGCAGAGAAAATTTTAGCAATTGATACTATGCGCGGATATGTCATTGATTCAGATGATGAAGAAATTCGCGAAATTATGAAATTAGGTATTTTTTAATCAATAGCCTTTCTAATAATAAATCTATCATATTTTAGAAAACTTTATCTGTGGAGAAAATTCTACAATTTTAGAAAAGTTTGCCGCATATTTTTATTATTTAAAGGGTAAATGTTCAAAGGTGTATGATTGTATGGTAATTTGTTGTACGGATCAACATTTAAGTATCGAAAGAGAAATTAAAACTTTATGTTCAAAGATTTTTAACAATGTTGAAATTTATATTATTGGAAGTAGGGCACCATTGTTTACGCATTGGTTTTCACAACTTGGACAAAAACCAAATTTTGGTGAATTAACTGCAATTTCAAGGATTAAATATGCCGAACCAAATAAACCTGGAATGGTTTGTGGCATTTTTACCCGATCGAGAAACGAGAATGGCGAATTCCTGGCTCAAATTGATGGAGTTACAACTTCCAAAAATGATTTCAATGAACTAAAATCTAAAATTCTTGAAAAATTACCAACATATTTTTCAACACCAACTACAAATTTTAATAATATAAAAATTAATTTTGTTGCTGTTTATCCAGATAAATATGCTTTTGAAGATATATCAAAGCCAAAAATGATCGGATTAAAACATTTTTCTCATAAAGAAACTGATCGAGCAAAAGGTGCCCTTTTGTTTGGAAAAAATAAGGTCAACGAAGATGGTTTGGAAGAATATATTGAAATTGAAGAACATCAAAATCCTGCTGTTAAAATTATGCAAATACCATTTTCTCCCCCACCGGCTTCAAGTTCATTGAGGTCAACGACAACAACACAATCAACAAATATTCAAAATACTGAGAATGGACTTCAACAATTCCTACATGAATTGAAACATATTGTTGCAATTGATATTGGAACAACTTTCTGTCGGGCTGCTGTAATTTATAAAGATGAAAATGGAAAAGAAAAATGTGAAAAAGGTATATTAAAAACTTGATTTTTGTTTTTATCTGCCAAGTCTAGGGCAGGTAACTGACATGATTTTCGAATTTATCAAAAATTCAGATATTCAGATTTACTAAGTATTGTTAAAAAAACTTTCAGAACTCTAAAAACTAAAATTTTGGGTATAAACTTCTTTAAAAAAAGCTTTTAAAATAACTGGATTTTTAATTATTTTTTCTTATAAAAACAAACAAAAGTTAAACTAAAAACTAAAACACAGATACTGTATTTTGGGCTAAAATTAGGTTCAGTAAAAGTTTAGTTATCTTTATATCACATTTTCGTAATTTATTTTTAAACTGATAAGTAAATACGAAAGCATGCTAAAATTTAAATAAACCACATTTTTTTTGTCAAAGATACTTTTATATAATTCCATATTTTACAGTATCCTTGAAAGGTATCAATGATAAAATGCCATCAATGGTAACATTTGGTGAAAATCAAACTTATAAAGGTTGTGAAGCTGAAGCCAAAATCAACAATGATGCAACAATCAGTGAAGGAAATACCGTATTCGATATAATAAATTTTATGGGAAAGAATTTAAATGAAGTTTATCAACATCCATTCCTGCCATTTAAAGTAGAAAGAAATCGAGATTTTGTTAAAATTATGCTAAAAATTGGACCAATTTTACCAGAAGTTGCATGTGGTGAATTGTTAAAATTTATTGTGCATGAAATTGATGAAAAATTGAAGGATACTGTAACTTATGTCACCTTAACAACCCCAATTTTTAATGATCAAAATGCCAAAAGCAGATTTGAAACTGCTCTAAAATGTGCTGCACAATTGGCATCTTTAAATGTTTTGACATTTGTTGATTCCCCAACTGCGGCCTTGATTGATTACATTTTTAAACATAAAAAATCAACAAGCGGAAATTACAATATTTGTGTCATTGATATTGGTGCAGCAACAGATATTGTGGGATATAATGTTGAAACATATGTTGAAGGATTTTCTTTAGAACCTTTATTCAAATTTGGAGATTCCAAATTTGGTGGAAGAAGTTTTGACATTGCATTAGCAGAAAAAATTAAACAAATTTTTCAAGGCAAACATGATCATGAAGGTAAATGATAATCTTGTTTGACAAAGAATTAATTTTTCCAATTTTACAGTAAACATTGGCAGTAATTTTGCCCTTTTAACAAGAGCTGAAAAAATGAAACAAATGTTGTCATTTAATTCAAGCGCCAAGTTTGTAAATATAGTTTTTCTTTTTAAATATGACCTACAAATTTTAGTTATTCCTATGAAAAAGAATCCGCTACCGTAACCACCAAAGACCTTGAACAATGTATTCATCCTCTCATGGAAGGATTTAAAGAAAAACTTAAAGAAATCAAAACTAAATTGGAAGAAAATGGAAAAAAGTCTGAAATTTTATTAGTTGGAAGTACATGCAAAATTCCAATTATCAATAAAACAATCAAAAACATTTTTTCAAATTCAAAAAATATTGATGCAATTTTTTGTAAGAACAAAAATTATTTTCTACAGTAATTTTTATGTATTTTTTAGATGACGATGATATTTCTTTTGCACAAGGTGCTGCCCTTCATACTGCAAAATTCGAAAAATCTAATGATCATAAAAGCATTTATAAATATTAAAAAATATATGGTAAATATCAAATTTAGTATGAAATATCGTAAACAAGTTAAAAAATAAAAGCTCATTTAAAAAATGTATAATTACAAAAAATTACAAAAAAAAACACACGTTAATCTTTCTTGGTATCAATTTTCTTTTTGATTTCTTCAAATTCTTTATCAAGTTTCTTCCATTCGTGTTCAATCATTTGATCCAATTCTGGTTTCCATCCCAAAAATTCTGCTAATTTCTTAACTCCATCATCTGCCGAGCCTTCATAAAATACATCCCTATAATATTACATAATTATTTCAAAAAGAAACAACAATCAAATAAGTACTGTATACTACAGTATCCTTTTCATACAAACAAAACATCTAACACGAAAACCAACCGTTTATTTGATGAATTATTATTATACCGTAATACACTCTTTCCAACTGGTTCTAAATTAATCAGCAATCTTGGAATATGTGATTTTACTTCATCCACAAGTCCAGCAACTGGATAAACAACAAGCGAAGTTCCCATAATTATTAATAAATCACATGCTTCAAAATCCTAAAAATTTATACATCTTTTATTACAGTATAATAACAATACAAACTTTACTTTATTAACATGTTGATGAAATCTTTTTGGTAAATTTTCACCAAAGAATACGATATCCGGCTTTACAACTCCAGTCTTACATTTATCACATCGAGCAACAAGTTCCTTTGAAAATCGAAGATGATCTAAAAAATCATTGATTACGGTATATTTGAATAACACATATATTTGTCATACTTGCAAACCATTCTTGATCATAGCTTTGTTTACATTTTTGACATGTTGAAGTATAATGTGAACCATGAGCCGTAACAATTTTATCTGCAGGTGTTCCAGAAAGATATTCCAAAATATCAATATTTTGAGTATAAATTCTCCGAACATGTCCTTTTTCAACCATTAATCGCATAAAATAATGTGCAGGAGTTGGCTAAAATTAAATAACGTTTATTTACAGTAATAAAATGCTAAAAGGTACCTTCACATCAGTCATAAATAAATTTTTTGCCAAATCAAAGAATGGAACAGGATCACGTCGAAATAATTGAATACTAAAAATTTCTTCCGGACAACTAAGATTATATTTTGAGATATTGTCGTATAAGCCAGTTCCTGAAATAAATGGATACACAATATGTTGATATAAATTAGAGTTAAATAACAAACCTGGAGTTCGAAAATCTGGAATCCCGGCAGAAGTTGAAATTCCAGCTCCAACAAGAAATATCACATTCTTTGGTTGATATTTTTGAATATATTCTGCAATTCCTTCAAGCGAAAATGCATTTAATCCACCTTCTGAAATATTACAGGAACTATATACAACAGCTAACGACAAACAAGTCAAACCATATTTTTTATTAGCAAAAAATATATTTTTAAATGATTTTTTCAAAATATTGAACATTTTCAATAACAAAAAAATGAAAGAAAAAACAAACCTGGTTTTTTTACACCATCTTTTTCAGCTTGCGAAAGAGCCTTTTCAAAACTTGAAACGAAACTATCATAAACGTTTGGCAAAGTATTTGATGATGAAGAAGAAGAGTCTTGAGTTGAAGCTGTTGTTGAAGAAGATGATGATGTTGTCGTTGAATCTTTCGAAGGTTTTGTTGCAGAATATTTTGATGGAGAAATTGGTTTTGAGTTAGTTCGAGCTTTAGGTTCCTTTTTTGGATTTGAAGAAGACATGGTTAATGAAGGTTACTAAAAAATGTTAAACGTTAATACAATTGTTAAATAACACAAAAAAATGCAAAAGCACGCTGCTGATAAAATATAACAAATAAATGTCGGCAGAGAAAACTCAAATATATAAAACTTTAAGGAGTGGCATAAAATCAATGAAAAGAACTTAAAAATGATAAAAAGATAAACGAAATTTGGTAAACACAGTTTTTAACGCTGCAGTTTTTGAACTTTGATGTTTCTGGCAGTTCTCCAAAAAATTGCTTTGTCAAAAAGTTTTAAATTTTCGTTGCAAAAATTTTTTATTGCGGGAAAATGTATTGTTTGAATGTTTAACAAATGTTGTGTTGAGTTTTTGTGAATCATTAAGATCAGGATTTTTTGAGAGCGGATTTGGTTAATTAAAAGTTGCTAATTTTAATTAAACATGCTTAAATTTTTGTTAATAAATTTAAGGCTGATATCTGCAAATTACAGTAATCATTCAATACCGTAATCTACGTGTATTACCTTTCTCAAAATTTTTTCAAGTTAATTAAATTAAAAAAGTTGTCATCATTCTGTTCAACAAAACCATTTTACATCCGCTTCCTATCCATTTTTTGATCAAAGTCCAATATATCTATTTATCAATCTATCAGTACATATTTTTTTAATTGTTGGACATAAATTTTGTTGTCAGCTTTCTATCTCTCTGTCTTCCTTTCTGTGTTTCTTCCCCAATCAAAACCCCAAAGTAAATTTAGCGATCGATGTTCTTCAACACCTTTGATTTTTATGACCCAACATTCAAATATAAATTTTGTTGCTGCAATCTCACAAATTTTCAAGGCATTACCCCCACATGCCTCTTTTTTCTTCTTATCAAAAAAATAATTCAGAAGCAGCAAAAAAGTGATTATTGCTGCTGCTAATATTTTTTTTGCATTGCTTTCTCTTTTCATTGTTCCGGAGTTAATCACTTTTTTCAATTTAAATCTGCTAAAACTCGTGTAATTCCCTTCCCAAATTTTCTTATTTTTTCATCGTTTTAAAAGTTGTTGAAGTTATTGAAAATTGTATTTTTAGAAAATATTCAAAAATTGGGTTGGTAAAAAAATGCAATACGGTAAATATGTGCCATTGTTGGTGGTTGCAGTTACAGCTGCTTTTACAAGTGCAATTTGGGTTGGAGTAAGTTTTATGATTTTTGATGATGGAAGAGGTGGCTTAACAAATTTGCGTGAAAGTTGAATCTTCAAGATTTTTTTTCGGTTTTTTTTGCCTTAAAGCAACTTCCATCAAATTTGGAGAGCTTGCTTCTGAGCGATCTGACAAAAACCTATTCTATGAATTTGCATAATGTTATAGTATCTGCTTTTAAGGTTTCCAAAGTGACAAAATTTTCTTGAACAATATATTTAATGCCACGGGCAATATAGTAATCACATTGACATTTTCAGGCATATTACATTGGTGTAAAACCAAATGAATCAAATTCGTCCTCAAATGATAATACCCAAACAAATACAAATAACAATAATACCGTAATCCCTCCAACCCCGGCTTCATCTTCATCATGTGAAGCTTCATGCGAGTAAGTCACCCTCAAAAAAGTAAAAAAAAAGAGAGCAAAACTATACTCAATTTTTTGTTGATAAAAGGATTAATCATTTTTTTGAAGGAGACTCCTTTTTTCTTAATGATGATTAAAAACATGTGTTTCTTTTGAAGTAAAATTTGCTGATTTTTAGCTTCCGATTAGTTGAAAGCATTCCATGGGGATTAAAATTTGATGATGGAAAAGTTTATAATACAACAGCCTCAGCATGGATGGAGCTAATGGCCCGAGCAAATGAATCAATCCATATTGGATCATATTATTGGAGTTTAAATTACAATGATACTGGAGATGGATATTTAACATATGATCCGTCTTGTGAACCTGTAAGTGTAAAGAAGGATATATCAAATCCGCTGAATGGATATCTAAAATCCAAATATCTTTTTAGGGATTAGATTTTTACAATGCTTTAGTGGAAGCAGGAAAAAGAGGTGTAAATATTGAAATTGCTCAAAATTCTGAAGCTGGCGGATATGCGGAAACGGCATACCTAGAATCAGCAGGATTGGCACAAGTTCGAAGTCTGAATTTTAGTCATTGGTTTGGCGGCGGAGTTTTGCATACAAAAACTATCATCGTTGATGGAAAACATTTTTATGTTGGTTCAGCAAATTTTGATTGGAGATCACTTACACAGGTATGTAAATTTTTTTAAGGAGGTTTAAGAATCAAACATGTTTATTACTGAAAATTAGATATTTGAAATATCGAAATTTTGATTTCGGACTTTTACTTTTAATTTTTTAAATTTTTGTTTTTCTGTTTTTTACAGAAATCTCAAAAATGCCTTTAAAAATTACTGTATTACCGTAACCAAAATTTTTGATTAAAAATTTAGTCGTGTTAAAATTTTTGGGTGGTTTACTTCCCTTTTTTTAGTTCAAAGATCCTTAAAAAACTTTTTACCATTACTTTTTATTGATTAAAAAATGAAAACTGTAATAACTCATTTTTGCCTCGTGTTCATCCTTATCATTTATCAGCTTCAAAGAACACCAATTACTTTTTATTACCCTCTTCGATTTTTCAGGTCAAAGAATTTGGAGCAGCAGTTTTTGATTGTCCATGTTTGGCTTCAGATATTGACAAGATTTTTCAAGTTTATTGGAAAATGGGAATCCCAAATGCGGCAATTCCCTCTCAATGGCCACGAGATTTAGAAACAAATTTTAATTCAGAAAATCCACAATTTGTGAAACTTGGATCTTCACAATCTTTGGTCTTTTTTTCTGTTTCTCCTCCAGAATTTCGACCAGCTGGAAGAGATAATGACATTGATGCCTTGATAAAAGTAATCGATAATTCCAAAGAATTTGTATATGTTGCAGTAATGGATTACTCTCCAACAACTTTATACTCCAAACAAAATAAATATTGGCCTTTTATTGATGATGCCTTCCGACGAGCTGCTTTTGAACGAAAAGTTCATGTTCGACTTCTGATGTCTCGATGGAATCATACTTGGACAGAATTTTATAGTTATCTCTATTCCCTTCAATACATGAATACCTCCCTTACCTCTGGGGGTTCAATTGAGGTTAAACTTTTCAATGTACCCGATTACAATATTACAATACCGTATTCCCGGGTAAATCATAATAAATATATGGTCACTGAAAGTACAGCCTTTATTACAACTTCAAATTGGTCAGGAGATTATTTCATTGATACAGCTGGAATTTCAATGATCATTCAAGGACAAGATTCAACACAAAATTCTCAAGTTGTTTCAGATGTTCGAGATGTATTTTTAAGGGATTGGAATTCTGTCCATTCTAAATCCATCTTTGACTATGACACAAATGGACATGAAATTCGATGAAAAAGCTTAAATGTTTGGTAGTAGTTGTATATATTGATTGATTGAAATCTTTAAAGAAAATTTGAATAATTTTTTTTATTGATAATAAAGTGATAATTTTTTTTACACGTTTGGCACCGCCAAAATTTACTATAAAAAGCTGAAAAATACAAATATTTAAATTAACAAGCGCAACAGTTTGAAGTTCATAATTTAGAGCTTTCATTATGGAATTAAAACATAAATTATTTGATGTGCAAGGGGTTCTTTCTCTCATTTAATTTAAATGATTTAAATTAAACGAAAATCACTTTACAAAAACAATAAACACAAAAAAAATAAGATAATTTCTTTTTTCAATTTGCAACCTTTAAAAAATCTCATCCCAAACATTTGCCAAAAATATTATAATATTATGCTGTAATATTATACCTTATTTTTTTTCAAAAACCAAAAATTGAAAATGTTAAAACAATCTTAATAAAAGGCAAGTTTTGGTATGTGTCAATTAAATTCTAACAGTACTCAAACAATGAAGTTCAACATTTTATTTTAATTTTGCTAAACTTTTTTCCATGGCATATTTTGTAGATGTTTTTAATACCAGTTTGTTAATTTTTAAGTTGGAGACAAAAATTGACTGTGTTTTTTGTTTGCTCATATAAAATAATATAATACAAAAGCATTTTTCCTTCGAAATTTTTGAGGCTTTTTAATGAGGTTTCATGAAATCACTTGGAAAACCACAAAAAATAGTTTTAAGTGTAGCAGTAATTTTAATCATGAAAAAATATTGAATGATAAAAAAATAAATTTAGACATTGTGAGGATACTGTAGCCAATTTATAGTATAAATATGTGATCAAAATTCAGTTATTTAGTGAGCTTTTATGTTTTGAAACTCATTTTTTTGTTTAAAATATACTAATTTTAAAGTTAAAGGGAGCAGAACCTTTGGTACTTTTTTGTTTCTCTAACGTTGTTTTTCGTTTGAATTTTTCTGACGATCAGGCAAAAGAAGAAAAGAAAAAGACCCTGATCGTCATGAAAATTCAACGAAAAAAAACGAAAGAGAAATAAAAAAGTACCAAAGGTTCCGCCTCCTTTAATCTAACAACGAAAACCCAAGATATCTCTGACAATTATATACCGAGCAACAACGAATTGAAGATTAATAGATCTATAAAAAATAAAAAATTTTCAAATGGTATAGAAAATCTTCAAAACTATTTATTTGAGTTTATATTAATGTTTTGTGAAAGATTTGAGGACTTTAAAACTTCTTAAACGCATTTTAAATCTCATCAAAATATGCATCTTCAAGGTTGACTCCAATTTCGTAATTTGAGTTATTGCATTTTTATGTTCTTACAAACAGAGTTGTGTGAAGCAAATATCTCAAATATTGTCTTTTTTCATAATAGATATAAAGAAATTCAACTTCAATAAACTGTTTTTTTGCACCGCCTTTGAAGTCGATTTTGGTTGATGTAAAATTCACTCATCGAAATTGACTTCAAAATCACAACAAATTTATTATTAAAATTATTATTATTAAATTATTAAAATATTAAATCCTTCAAGTAAATTACACGACTGGACACCCGGCACATCCGATACTTGTTGCCTTTAAATATGAATTATCTGTGACTGGCTTAGGATCATATGTCATAGGATCAATCTAAAAATTATAAAAACAAAAATGCCAAAAGTTTTAATCATTCAATAAATTTACCTGATCATCTGAAGTCAGTACATCTGTTGCATCATCAGGATTTACAAGTTCTCCTGGACTATTAAAGATAACAGCAATAAAGCAATCAGTTGCTGATACACAATGTGGATATAATGAAAGGGCAGGATCATCGGCATTAGGTTGATAACAAGCTGTATCAGAGCAAACACATGGATTTGCACACATTGTTCTATCCCATGTACCAACTCCTTTATCATTATTTTCCATATCGTCATATCCGTCCGTGGTATCTGCATCATAATAAGATATTCCATCACAAACCGCTAAAAATTTGAATAACGAAACTTTGTTGGAATTAAAGTGAAACCCCTTCTCCGAATTTTTTTGGCTAGAGAGGCCAGTGCCGAAGTGTACCAGGGTGCCGACTTTAATGTTTCCCACATACGCTAGCAACATCAAAGTCGGCATCCGGGCGCACTGTATCCCTTTACTTTTGAGAAAGGAGAAAAAAGGGGATTTTAAAAAGCTATATGAGAGATTTGGGATACAACAGGCAAGGGATTAAAGATTAAAAATGCCAAACTTTACTGTTTATAACTTTAATATTACTTACCAAATGGATCATTCATGCCAATACTTGTTGCTGCAGTAAATGTCACCCCTGTTGCAACAACAATTCCTGGTCGACCCATTGCCCCAGGACATAGTGTTGTTGTTGTCGTTGTTGTAGTCGTTGATGTAGTGGTTGTTGTAGAAGTTGTTGTCGTAGTTGTTGATGTAGTCGTTGATGGTGCCGTTGTTGTAGTAGTTGTTGGGGCTTCTGTTGTAGTGGTTGTTGTTGTTGGAGCAGCTGTTGTTGTGGTAGTTGTTGGAGTTGTTACTGGTACAGTCGGGGGTACAGTTGGGGGTACGGTACTTGTAATAGGAATATCACCCCCTCCAGGCACAAACATTCTCATACAACCTAATCCATCATTAATGTTTAATAATAAAATTAAGGCTAATAACAATTTCTTTACAAAAATCATTTTATTTGGGATTTAAAAATATTTTTTTAAATATCAAAGAATAAAGATATAAAAAAAGTGATATCGGTCTGGAAAGGGACTTTTTGGTGATGGTGATTTAAAAAGATTCGGGTCATTCCATTTTCTCTTTGTTTTTCTCAATGATTTGAATGAATTTGACAAAAGAAAATACAAATCTCTTTTCGATCACTTTTAGGTTAAAAACAGAGAGAATTGATTTCAATTAAATGTTCATTTGTGTTTTTTTGAAATTAAAAAAGTGAACAAAACAGGTGGGTGTTTTTTAAAAAAATCAAAAATTACTGTATATATAGTTTGGTGATAATGCAGATACAGCATCATTTAGCATATTAATGTTTAATATTTTACAAAAGTGTTTTTGCACAAATTTTTGTAGTAATTTGTACCAGGATTTATTAACCTCAGCGGTATTTGAAAAACTTCAAAAGGCTTTGCCGAAGATCAAAGGGTGCCGCTACGGACAACGGTGTTATTTAAAAAAAAACAAACACTGATTTTTATAATTATGTTTTTGAAATTAAATAAATAATTTATTAAATTAATATTACATTATTGAAACATAAATCATGTTATAATAATATTACCGTATACATATTTTTTTACTATTATTAACTTTAACAAGTTGCAACTGGACAACCATTACATCCAACCCGAGAAATTACAGGATAACTTGGATCTGTAACAGGTTTGGGAAGGAAAGTATTTGGGTCAACTTGATTATCAGAAAGGAAGGGAGTTCCTCCACCAACTGGGGTGATACCAGTTGCACCACCATTTCCACTTAAATATCCATATGTCATACAAACTCCACCAGTACAATATGGCCAGAAGGTGATAACTGTGTCATCGGTGGCACGGGTATAGCAGACATTTGCAGTTGTACAAACACACATATTTGGACAATTTTGCATATTTAATGACCCAATTGCCTCCAAGGGATCTGTAGCATGTGGAGCATTTTCCATTGCAGGTGCATAGTAATTTTGTGCCCCAGCAGCACATGAGGCACAGTTACCTAAAAAATATGATTATGCAAATTTTGTTGGGTCCAGATGGATAGTGATAAGTTATCATGATAACTGATAACTACCTAATGACAAAATTTGCATAAAAGAACTAACCGACAGGAGCCTTTGATCCATAAAGATTGTCAAGGAAGGTGGTTCCAGCTGCAACAAATAATGGTGCATTGCCATTGATAAAGGCACAAGGGGCTACAGTAGTCGTAACAACAGGGATATCACCCCCGCCACCGCCACCCATTCTCATACATGCTAATCCAATATCCGCTAATACCACCACTACAGTAATAAATATCAGTTTCATTCTTTTTTTAATACAATTAATTACTTATTTAATAATTAATTATATCACTTTTACTTTCTCAGCCCTGCCAAATATTATACCCAGAGATTTACGGAATCTGAAAGAATGATTGAATGAGAAATGATAATATGAAAAACAATGCTTGCTTCATTTTTATTCATCTTCTTCTTCTTCAAAATTTTTAAGAAAAATCAGGTCATAAAAATCGAACAAAAGGAAAAAAGAAAGTTTTAAAACGGAAAAAAAGATGAAAGAAAGGGAAAACACAACAGTTATCAAAATTTTTATCAATTTTCTTATGGGATTCAGGATGGGGATCGTTAGGTAGATGGGATATAAGATATCTCTTTTGCACAATAAAGTCGTCATTCCCGAAAGTGGATTGCTTGAAGTTAGTTAAAGGAGGAGGCGCATCGCCTGTAGTTTTTTTGATGCAAAGTCGATTGCATTTCTCGACGCGAAAACACCTTTCATTGGAGCTTGTTTTTTTCTTCACTGCAGCTGCAAAAAAAGAAAGAAAAAAGCAGCTCCAATGAGTCCCTGATTTTTGTAAAAAAAAGTTCATAGTCGCATCAAAAAAACTACAGGCGATGCGTCTCCCCCTTTAATCAAAATGTGTGATTACGGATTTTGCGGAGGTGTCCGAAGTACGGATACACAAAAAAAGAAAATGGATTAAAAAAAGGTAAAAACTTGTTTTGGAATGTAAAAGGTTTGTGATACAATTGATTCAAATTTTTAGGAAAATTTTTTAAGTCTTTTAAAAATTTTAGCAGCAATTTTGTTGTTTTTGGTAGCAAAATTTTAAAGCTTAATTTTGAATCTTGGGGATTCAAAAAGCGGCATATTTCTTTGATGAAGCTAAAAAAACTCTTCGAAAAAATTATACAGCAACTTAAATACCGTAACTTGGTGACGCTTTAAAAAACATCAGAAAAAAAGGCTTTTTTGAAATGGTTGAGAAACTAATAAATTTTAAAGATTTATAAGTCCTTTTTCCACCGAAAAATATGACTTTCAAGAACAAAAGCTTGGTTTTGAAAAAAAATGTCTGCGTTTAGTCATTTTTTTTAGCAATTATAGCACAAAACTCATTTGTATGGTATCATTTATAATAAGAAATGATTCATATCAAAAATGTTTTTATTCTTGCTAAAAATATCATAAATTCTCGAGACAAAAAAAGAACAAAACTGCTTTTCAATTATCAAATTTGAGACAACAGAAATTGCAAATTTACCAAAAGCAAATTTGAGCAATGACAAAAATAAAAAAAGCTTTTTTTAAATTTCGAACAGAGCGTTGAAACTTTAAATTTCAGCCTTTTTTAAAAAACGACCAAGGATCTTTTCACAAACTTAAAATTACTTTCGTTTTAAAAGGTTTATTTTAAATTTTATGGGAGAGTTTCTTTCTTGTGTTTCTCCAAAAAAGTCAAATTTTATACAAAATTTTATTATATATTTTCACTTTTCCATTTTCTACCTTTTGACAATAATCATATACAGTAATTTTTATACATCAATAATAATAATATAAACATAACAAAACAATAAATATGTAAATGTAAAGCTAAGCAATCCATCAATTAATTAAGCATCATTAAATTCATTGACATCTTGAAAATTTTGTGAACTTGATGCAATCTTTACTTTTGGGATCATTGGGAATTTTTGAAGCAGCGGAAATCTTTCAATAAAATTCATTACAGATTTTGGATAAAGATAAATATCCCGACCATTTGGACCAAGGTCATGGGCAAGACCTCTTTCTCGAAGGCCTCGCTCTTCACGGGTTGCACCTTAAAAATGAAACTTTTATGATAAAAAATTAGCATAAAATGGTCCAAACCTGGTACGGTATTATCCAAAACGCACGCAACAAATGCCCCAATAAACATTTCCAATTTTAATAAAACTGCTAAAGCTTGATCCAAGACTTCAATCCCTGTACGAACTGGATGGCGGGCGAAATATCCTGGGATAACTAGCCCACAAACTAAAGCAAATCCAATAATTCCCATGTTTCTTGAATTTTTAAGATCAACTGATTGAACATTTGCAATTGCAACTCCTGAGACCATTGCCATCGAAGATGCAAGAACTCCACCAACCAAAGGATCTGGGATTGTTGAAAGAATTGCTCCAACTTTAGTGAAAAGCCCTAAGGCAATTAACCATAACCCAGCAATAACTAAGGTTGTCCGAGATGCAACACGTGTAATTCCAATAACTCCAATATTTTCGGTATGGGTCGTTAAACCAACCCCAGGGCCAATAAGACCAGATAGAAATGAACCGAAGCCTAAAATATACAGTATTACGGTAATGGTAAAAGTCACTAAAGTTATAATACCTTCAGAGAATATTCCACGATTGATGGCATGACTTGGGGGTGCCCTCTCTTGACTAATTCGAGCAATGGCATGATAATCTCCAACTGATTCAATAACGGATGCCATGGCAGATACAAGAAATCCAAAGAAAAGACCAGTATGAAATTTAGGTGCACCAAATTGTCCTAAATTTCTATTTTTATGCAAAATTTATTTTTTTGCTCAAATTATCGTACCTGGATACGGTAGTCGAACCCAAGGGGCACTAACAATGGCATCAATATTTTGTTGTTTATCAGTCCGGGCTTCACTATTTGGAGGGACAAGATTTGTAACAGTTAAAAATACACAAAATAACCAGGATACTGTAATTGCAATTAAATACTAAAAAAGGGTACTGTAAGGATGGTGGTGGATTTAAAAAAAAAGCTTACAGGATACTGTCCAAAAATATGAACTCGATACCAATGAAATTTTCCATGTTTAAGACCTGGCAATGGGACTCTTACTTCAGCTAAATAAAGGGTAGTGGCAAATAAGGTTACTGCTTGACTGAAAAAGAGAGATTTTGATTTTGCGGGATTTCATATATCCACTACAAAGTTTAAGGACGCCGGCAGAATGTTATTTCAGTAAGGGGAAAAATCATTTTCAAGGAGGGCCGCCTTTGATCTTCTGCCGATGGCGGTAAAAGATCAAAGGATTTTTTGATTTTGAAGGGGGAACGTGGATGACTTCAACAGGACCAGGAAAATCAAAACTTACACAATAGCAACCCAATGCTTTTCGACTCGATCAACTGTTGATGGCATTGTTGAAATCATTAACAACAAAATTAATGGTGAAACTGTTAAAGGACCAATAAATTTTGTCAATTTTCCAACAAGCCCAGTTGCAGCAATTAACATTGGAATAAAAGATGATGCAATTAAGCAACCTTGAATAATTTGAAGTTTTTCTTCATAAATTTCTGGTGGCACGTAAGTTGTGGCATTTGCATGACATTTAAAACCATCCAAATTTACAAATGATATCACTGATGGCACATACGCGAATGCCGTGCCCTGAAGCAATGCAAGCCTAAAAACAAGGATTGCATTATAAAAAAAGTATGTAAAATTTGCATAAATAGCTGGATTTTAAAACTACAATTGTAATTACAGTAATCCTTTTTTCTTCTTACCTCATTCCAAAAACTGTTTGAATAATTGTATTAATTCCGCTACAAACAAATGTGGATGAAATTAATCGAACTCGAACAATATTAATATCCTGTCCAGGACAAACAAGATCAGCAACCCAAAATGGCACCACTAACAAAGCTGATACACATACCATTACTTGCTATAAAAAACAATGTTGCATTCAAAAAAATTTGCATAAACAATGAATAATTACTTGAAATCCAAATAAAATCGCTAATGACCATGGAATTGGATCATCAGCTTTATAAAATCTTCGAACTTTTTCTTCTTTTTCAAATTTTAATCCATTTATGCTTGTTTCTGTTGGAGCTATAACTCCATTTGATATATCTGGCATTCTTTTTTGAGCTGAAATGAAAAATGTAATTTTAAGGAATAAAAATAAGTAATCAGGATACGGTAATCGAAAAAACACTGAAAGCCACGGTTAATAAATTTGAAAATAATGTTAATAAATTAAAATGCAAAAACACCAACAAAGTGGAGCACCACAAGCACGTACTCCCTCCAAAATCATAAAAATCCTTTGATCTTGTACCGCCATCGGCAAAAGATCAAAGGCGGCACCCCTCAAAATGGTTTCTGCTCCCTCTAAAAAAAATCATACTGATGTCCTGGATGTGGTAAAAAAGAATTATAAAAGTTAAAAATAAAAGTGCAAAAAAATATTTATGAAAAAGTATAAAAAGGGGCAGAAATTATTATTCAAACAAAAATCAGTCAAAAACATTTTTTATAAAAAAAAATTAATGCAAATACAAATTTGTGATCGCAAATGCAATCCTTTTTTTAAATAAACAAAATTAATCTAAAGACATAACCTGGTAATACATGTACTTTTTTAAAACAAAAATAACAAAAAAAGAGATTACAGCAGTTTCAATGTTGACAAAAAAACAACAACAACAAAAGTACACTGAAAAGTAACCGATGCACGGGTGTTATCTTCGGTGTCGTTGATGAAGGGGATGTAGTCAACAAAGGATTGGAAGGAAAAGGTAAAAAAATAAAAAGTATCATGTTTTTGTAATTTCAAAAACTTTTAAAAAAAACAAGGAAGTTTGTTTTTGACAATAAAAGTGCAATGTTTTTAGAGTTTAATAATGAAAAAAAATTTTACGTTCAATCTAAATTGAAAAAGAAATGAATCAATTAATAGATTTTTGTTGATGGAATCTGTCCAGAAATTCCATTAATTTAATTCTATTTCCCAAATCACACTTAATTGTTTTTGATCAAACTATGATCGTAAATTTTACTTCATTTTTAAAACATTCAAAAAAAATTCAACTTATTTAATGAGTCAGTTTATGCTGTAATTTTGAAATTAAAAAAAGAAGGGCTTCAGCAGCATTTTATTTTAGAGAGGGCAGAACCATTTCCAGTGGACACGCCATCAATCTTGTACCGATGGCGGTAAAACATCATAGGGGTTTTAAGATTGTGGAGGAAACACTACAACTGGTGTTCCATTTTGATGATTTCCCTGATCTAGGTATCTAACAAAAAAAACCATTTTCCAGAAGTTTAAAATACAATAAATTTCGTTTTCTCGATTAAAAAAGCAAAGTTGTTTAGTAAAATTGATAAAAAAAAAGGTTTTGTCTTGCTTCAATCAATTCCATTATCATTTATTTATTGATTCCTTCTATCTTTTTTTTCTTCTAAAAATTGTATTATCAAAATTTACGAATTTTAATTGAATGAAAAAAAGAAGGAAGAAAAATTACATCCAAAAAATGTGACCCAATGGAAAGAAAAGAGACGAGGAAGAAGAAAAAAAAGTAGCCGATCGAAAAATGACGATGAAAAAAAAGTGAACGATTGATTTCAGTTGAAAAAAAAGAAAAGAATCATGAAAGTTAGTTAGTCCAGTTCAGTCAATACATATAACGGTACAAATAAAAATAAAGTGATCATAAAAAAAGTTTTTTTCGATGAAATTAAAAAAGAAATATTTGAATCAATAAAAAAAACGTGTTGGATCTTTTTGTTTTTTTTTTCAGAAATGTGATTGCATTATGTAAATGAGGTATTCAATTTAGGGAAGACAAAATGTTTTTTATGATGAGAATTTAAAAAATTTATAATTTTTGCATAATCTAGAAAAATTGAAGCGGAAGCAAAATTGTAGATTAAAATGGCAGAAAAATATTACGGAATGTAAAGTACAAAATTATGGTTACCTTTTGCCTTTGATTTAATTAGGCAAAAGTTTTGTCTCACAACCATAGTAGATGTTAAATGTTTGTAATTTCTTAACAAAATTTAAATGTGAATTCTTCAAAAATTTTCAAAAAGAACTTGAACAACTTTTTTAAAATAACCAAAAACAAAAATCCAATTTTTATCACATTATTTGATGCCCATTTTTGATGAAATGACGTATGTTCTTTTCAGAACAAAAACAAAATCTTTTTTTAGCTGTCAATAAGTTTACACAATTTGAATGTTGTTTTTTAAAGATGCTTTTGAATTTTCTATGATGACAAAACCTTTTTTTGTTGTTAGAAACGAATATAAAAAAATAAAAAAAGAAGCGAAACTTCTTTGTTCAAAGTTTTTTTATAGGTTGGGAATCTGATTCATAACTTATTGTTCCGCTTTGCCAATGTTATTAAACTGTTAAAAGGTTAAACAAATTTTCTTCATTCAAAAAAAAACAACAAAAACACGTGTTTTTAAGACTAAAAATATGAATAAAATAAACATATATACAACAGCAGGAAGAGAAAATGCTATAAAAATTACAAAAATTTGAATGTCAAATATTTTTTTTTGAATTTTATTTAATTGTTTCTAGTTTTTGATGATAGTTTTTTCAAACACCTGGTGGACCTCGTAATGAAACAGGTTTATTATTTGGATCACCGAATAGTCCACCTCCTGAAGGGGCTGGAACGGAAATGGGTCGGGGAGTTTGATTTGAAGCTGCTACAAGACCAGCAGGGGCTGGGGTTGCGGGTCGACGAGGTGGTGGTGCGGGGTTAGCATTATCGGCACCACCATTGTTCCGGCCAAATGTTCTTGCACCAGTTGTATCAACATCATCAGGAATTTGATTGTTATTATTGGTTTGACGGGGATCTAAAATGGGATAATTGTTATGAAAATTTGCTTAAAGAGAGATAATCTTACTTTGTGGTTGTTGGCCTTGGGGCTGTTGCCATTGCTGTTGTTGTTGTCGATCACCACTCCATTGTGGATCTCGACCTCCACCACCCCGGGGTTGGGGTTGCTGTTGATCCCAGCCACCACCTTGTCCACCACGACCTCCTTGCCATCTTCCATCACCTCCACGAGGTCCAAATTCTTCTTCTCCATCAAAGTCATCCCGTCCACCACCAAATCGTCCACCTCCACGGGGTCCACCAAACCCTCTAGGGCCACCATCTGGTCCATCCCATCGACCACCCCCATCTGCCTCCAGGTCCTCGAGGCCCAAAATCATCTCCATCATCCCAGTCATGTCGATGACGGTGATGATGTCGTCGAAATGGTGGTGGAAAACCTCCTCCCATTGGTGGAGAACCTCCAAATTGTGGAACAACTAAAACCATCTATTGTTAGACTAATCCAAGATAGAAATATTCCAAACCCGAATCCAAAATTCCACCAACAAATCCACCAAGTGGCATTTGCCCTTCACTATTTTCAATAATTAACAAAAATATTAACAGTAAAATATTCCTCACCACCATTTTTTCCTTCTACTGTTTCGTCGTTAAACTTTCAAGACCAAAATCAAATCAAAAATGATCAAAAAAATGGCGTTGTAACAATTCTTTTCTTTCCCCTTTTATACCCCATGAGAATTTTCTAATTGTTATCATTATTGAGAGCGGAACCATCAAAAAAGAAAGGTTATGAACAATAGGATGACTTTTTTGATGAGAGGTTTTTTTATTATTTGTTTGTGGTGGTGGTGGGGGAATGACGACAGAAAAAAGAAAAAAAGTAAGACAAAAATTAATGTCCTTGAAACCTGAATCAAAAAAATGTTAGTTTTAAAATTAACGTGTTTTTTCGAACCATTTTTTAACATCAAAATTAAATCAAATTTTTTTCATTGAAATTTTTAGTAAGTGTTAGATTTGTACAAAGGTCATTTTTGAGTTTAAAAATGTTAAAATAAAGTTCTTAAATTAAATTTAAATGTAAATTAACTTAATAAAAAAGTGCAAAAATCTCGGGCTGAGCCGGGGATCGATCCCGGGACCTCTCGCACCCTAAGCGAGAATCATACCACTAGACCACTCAGCCTGCTTTACGAGCTCGTAAACGTTGATGTGGTCAGTGGGCAGCCAGTGAAACGACAATTGAACAGTTGCGAATATTTTTTTCAACACACAAGTTTTTCACGTAAAAAAGATTTTATCTAACAAAAAAAAATAATATAAAAAAGGAACACACATGTCAGATAAACAAAGAAATAAGTATAAATACAATTAAAAAAATGAATAAATAATAAAACATAGCTTGAATAATATATTTAGAATTAATGGTTAGATCAGAAATAAAGAATATGATGATTAATTTTTGGAGGCAAGAATGGTAACATTACCATTTTCATTATCAAAGTGGACAGTATCGTAAGTTTGAAGATTAAGTGCTTGTAGATCAACTTCTTCACCATTATTGTAAAGCCGACGAAGATCAGGAAAATTTCCAGTATATCGAAAAGACAGAAGTGTAACACCAGAAGTTTGACGGGATCTAAAAAATAATGACAAATTAGTTAAAATAAAGAATTAAATAGAATAAAAAAACTAGCAAAACACAGTAACTTTCGATTTTTTACCAAAAAAAGTTTGCGGATATATGATATCCATGAGAGATTTCATATATCCGTATACTGTAGCAATCATTAATCCCAAATTGGTTTTTCTTAATTTAGTGGAATAAATCTAATATATCTTGAATTTAATCAATAAAACACACTTACTTAATAAATTTATAAGCAGCAAGGATGGCAGAGCAAATTGCAAGAGTTGTTAGAATCATTGTATTTGCAAGGACCCTAAAAACGTTAATTTTATAGTATTAATCCTTAAAAATAATTATTTAAAAACTTACCAGTAATAAGATGAAAAACAAGCAAAAGTAAAATCACCACAGTTTGAATTTAAAAATTTTGAAGGATCAATAAAACCAAGAGAAGAAGAAAGACGATAACATTCTCCATCAAAAAATCGAGAGCAAAAATCTGCGCATGCATTAATTGATCGAAAACAGGTTAAAGTGCCATCAAAGGATCCATTAATTGTTGCAGAAGATTGATGAAAAAATGTTGCAATATCAAAGATGAAACTATTTGAGGTACATTCAAATGGATAAGAGCAGAATGGAGTGGACGATGGAAAGGAAGCAGCAGCAGCTAAAAAAAGATGAAAGATTGAAAAAGGAATTTCAATGATTGAGAGATATCATTATTAGTAATCGGATGTCGTACCGTATTTGTCTATCATATAGCAACGGCACGGCATCCTTTCACTAATCCTCTTTTGGATATTGACATTTTTGGGTCAATGATAGTTTAATGGTTTTGGAGAAAATGCAATGAATTGTAACATTTTTTTCATTTTTTTTGTTGTGTAAAAATCTGTTTCGTCATTTTTAATGTTAGTAAAATGTCTTTCGAAAATGGAAAATTTGTCGTTGAATGTTTAAAAAAGTTGCCCCTTTTGTCACCGAAAAATAAAAATTAAAAAAATTAGATTTACCGTATACTAATGGACTGTTCAAATTTTTGATACGTGCCCCCATTTACCGTAAGATTTTTTCCTTTAAAAGGTCAACTTTAAGATTTGGTACCCCTCCCCCCACCCATAAAAGTGCTTACGTAAGATCTGAACAATCCCTAATACAGTATGCAAAAGTGTTTTGTTATTAAAAAAATGTTTTTTTAGATAGAAGCACATTTTTTTGTGATTCATCTTATTTAAAAAATAAATTCAGATTAAAGTTGATTGGATTTATGTTTTTATGCTTTTAAAAAACATAAATCTTTTTTTTATTTTTCAAGAGAATTTATAAGCTTTTTGCTAAATAAACGATAAATTTAAAGTTAATTTATCTAACAAAAAAAACAAACTTACTTGTTAATCCAGCAGAATCTGTCGGTAATCGAGATCCAACTTCAGTGCTTTCAGTTACATTTGAAGACGATTCCGAGGTGGTTACGGTAGATGCTGCAGAAGAATCGATCATTGCTTCTACCGTTGGTGGAACAATGGATGACGAAGGCAAAATTGACAATTCAGTTGAATTTGGCACATCCACAGGGCCATTACCCAAAACCATTGTTTCATAGATTTCAGTTGTCCATTGTTGATGCCCTTCTTCTTGCTGTCCTTCAACAAAACCATTTTGAACAAAAAATGGCAACAAAATTATCCAAAATGCAAGATATTCAGGGTAAACCATTTTTTTTGAGTGTAACAAAAAATATAAAACTAATACGAAAACACCTCGTCAAAAAATAAAATGAAAGAAGAAGGTTGATTTTTGTTGCTTAGGTTTTTTTTTATTTATTACAAATGCATAAAATAAAAAGCTGTTATTTGGGATGATTCATTTTTTTGTGGCTGCTGCTGCTGTTGCTTTTAGGAAAAAATGAAGAAGATCATCATTTTCTTTTCGGTGTTGTCTATTGTTGTTTTTGGTATTGATTTAATGTAAAACACTTTTATATGTTTTTATATATTCGCATGATTTTGGTGCGTAAAAATAATGTCTGTTAATGTGTCTTGTTTTTTGCCTGCTGAAAAAAGGGAAAAGAAGAAGCAAAAAAATGTGAAAGGAAAAAAAAGCTAAAGAAATTTTTATTGCTACAAATAAAAAATGATTTTTTTTTCTGTCAAAAATGATGATGATGCATTAGGTTTTTGAGATGGGTGTAATTGTACAAATTATGACCCCAAATTTTTAAGGATTCAAAAATTATAACAATAAAATTTGAATAACCTTTAGATTTTTAGATTCTCAAATGCTAGGCATTTGTTTCAAATATCCCAAAAAGTTCTGTTGTAACAAGTATACTGTAATTACAGTATTCTTCTCTTCTTTATCCCATAAACGCTTAAAAGGGCCTTAACGCATCAAAAATCTTTCTCTAATTTTATATACACAACAAATAAATACAGTTTTTTTAAAGCAAAGATAGAAAACATTTTTAAATCTTAAAAGAAAAAAGATTTCAGCACAAATTTTGAATTTTAAAGAAAGCTAAGAAAGCATAATTACAAGTTCAAAAGCAGAAAAATATATATAAAACACCGGAAAAAAGATGACAAATAATAAATTATTATATTTTTGTTTTGTTTTTTATTATGTGACATAAGTCTTGTAATTGTTTTTAAACTGCAAATCCAACTGTTGCTTCTGCATCTTCATTAAAATGTTGATAACGGCAATTTTTCGTTGGTAATAATTTCCGTTTTGATGAAGATTTTCTGTAATTTTGCAAAATTTTAGAAGTTTTAAAATGAGCAAAAATGAAATAAACAATAGAAAAACTTACTTCCGATAAATGTAAAAGAGAACAATGGTACAGTAGATTAGGAATGCTGTAATTGGTCTAAAAAATTGTAATTTTTAAATTTAAAAAGTTTGATTCCTGGAGATATGGGGAATCGAACCCCAGACTTCTCGCATGCAAAGCGAGCGCTCTACCCCTGAGCTATATCCCCTGTTGGTCATCTTCTTCAGAAGATAGGACACTTTCGTTTTTGCAATAAACAACCGACAAAAAAAACTAACGCTAAAAATGCAAGAATAATTTGGGGTTTGATCATTGAAAAGTAATATGTTGCAGTGTTGGTGCCATCTAAAAATTACTGTTTATTAAAATTACCAAAATGTTGTTAAATTATTACCATCACGGCGTCGAGCAAAATCAGATGTTGGAGTTGCAGATGCAAAAACTTTTCGAACATCATTAAAGATATTTACAGAATCTTCTTGGGTAGATTGTTTAACGGATTGAACTTTAACTGGATTATTTGCAAGTGCAAGAAAATATGGATTTGGTGGAAGGGGTTGTTGATTATTGCTATTGTTTGGGGTTTTTGGAAGTAACATGGATTCTGAAGCATCTGTTGTTGTTGTTGAAGGTTTAGTTTCTTCTTCCTCTTCATTTTTGCCTTCTGGAGCAAAATCAAGGAATCTGAGATTTCCAAAATGTACAGTATCATGAGGTTGATGGATTTCAGGATGTGAAGCAGCTGCAGCTTTTAAGGATTCAGAATCTGCTTTAAGTTCTTTTTCAACAACTTTTGAAGAATCTTTGTGATAACTTTTGTGATGAGCAAGTGCAATTAATTCTTTAACATCAACATCTTCAGGAGTATTATTAATTCCATCCCCTAAGGACAAGGCTGGAACTACAGTACTTGAGGCAACAGAATCCCCAACAGTTGCTTTTATCATTGCATCTGATCTTCCAATTGCTTCTTCATCTTCAAGTTCTTCATCAGATTCTTCATCAGAATCATGATGTTTAACACTGCCTTCATCAAAACCATTATGTTTATAAACGACACCAAATTTTCGGCCTTGACTTTTTGAAGCTGCTGTTTCACTTCGTTTTTTCTTTTTCAAAGATTCTTGAAGCGGATGAACTTTTTCACGAATTTCACGTTGCTTTCCAAAATGTGCATCAAAGGCGGCATCACTTTCTTTCTTTGAAGTTTTTGAAAGATCTTTTAAAAATTCTTCATCACCACTGATAACCCCAACTTCAGAAAGATTGACATCTTCTGAGCCAATCAATACATCATTTTCTGACAATTCACTCACTTTCAATAAGCGTCCTAAAAAGTGAAAAGAAGGATAAAAAAATTGTTTGCGCAGTGTTCATTTTCATGTTTTAATCGGCTTTAATATATCCCTTTTTTTAAAGAAAAATGTTAAAAATGTATTTTAGCAAGCTCTTAAAAGATTTTGTTATATATGAGTAATTAATTTTAAGAATAAGAAAGAAAAGTCTTTTGATGGAAAAATTTTATGTTTGCTAATTTTGGCATTTTTTTCTTAAAACAGTAATCCACGGCACTTCTTTATGCCACTAAAAAAGGTATGACAACTTTCAGTGCCATTGAATAGAATTTTTTAATGCCATCAAAATGAATAGCATTTAACAAAATGTGATATTTATGGAACACAGGTGAACGGCTTTTTGGTTTTTGCAAATGCCATGGCATTTTTTTTTTTGAAGCGGATTTAAAGACAAAAAACTTTTATACTTTTTTAGTTTATTATTTTTCAATTACAGTGTATCCGGAACAAAATTTTGCTTCATTTTTTTGGCATCACCTGATAAAATGTCAGATGTATGTATATAATAGGCTTTTGTGTAAAATACGTATGCAAATTTGCGGAAGTTCTTAACCCAAAGTTGAAGCAATTATTTAAAAAAGGAAAGGTTTTTAATTATTTCAAAATTTTGGCACATCATTTTTTCTTTGATAAAAGATTAATGGCAACCGGAAAAACCTTTCATTCCTTTTAATAACTGCAAATGCGAATTTTCAATTTTTTGCCCTGCAAAGCTATCATAAAGAAATCCACTTTTTACAGACATGCAACTTAAAAATGCCAAAAATAGAATTTTTTGATATTTCTCTATAATCAAAAAAAGCTCACTTTCGAATGATTTATTTTTGGCATTTTTATGCCATTTTTGAACATAAAAGAAAAAGTGAGAGGTGGCAATTGCAAATAATGAAAGGCTATATTTTTGATCTTTGACAATTACCGGAAATTGAAAAAAATTTTTTGGGGGTGCATTTTTTGTGTGGGAATTTTTTATTGCAAAAAAGCAGCTTGAAAAGTGCAAAAAGGTAAATCGCGTGAAAGTTTTTAATTATAAAAAAAATGCAACCAAAAAAGGTTAATGGGGTTTTTAGTTTGTAAAGGTTACGGTATCAGCCCCCTCAAAGTTTTTATTTTGAATTTGGTAAAGTTTAATTTTTTATTCAAATTTTAAGCTAAAAATGCCACTTTTAATTGGAATCAAAGCTGTTTTAAAAATGAGTAATATTAAATTTTTAGAATATCTTTAAACAAGCATAAAAAATAACCATAATTTATTCAATTACCTTTTTTTAAAGCTACTATGGTTACGAAGTGTTAAAAGTAAAAAAGCTATGACAAATATGTTCTAGAACCAGGAAATAAACATGTAATAAGTTTAGAATTTTTTTTATACAAAAAAGGTCAGGTTTTAATTTGATGGTTTTTAGAATTCAAAGAAATAAAAAGTTTTGGGTTAATTAAGTGCGAAGAAAATGTTTTAAAAGTGCGCACAAAAATGGAAGTGAACTGCAAAAATTATGAAATTTACAAAAAGGTTATTTTCATGGACATCAGGGTGGAGCACAACAGACACGTGCCTCATCCAAAATGAACAATACTTCTTTGATCTTTTACCGCCATCGGCATAAGATCAAAGGCGGTCTCTCTTGAAATGGTTTATGCCCTCTCCGAAATAAAATGCTTTTGATGTTCTTAGACATTGGGTAAAATTATGATAGTATTCAAATTTTGAAGCAACAGTATGCGACATATTATTTTGACCAGTGGTTTTTCAAAGTTTTCTGTTTTTACAAAAATTAGCTTACCATCTTTACATTCTCGATATTCAATGCCATTAATGGTATGATTTGAGATAATTTCACATTTTTCTTTCTTCTTCTTCTCCCAAAACGCATCCTCCCATCATTCCAATAATTAACAAAAATATTAATTGTGCCATCTTTTCACCTTTCATATTTTTAAAAGATTTACTTTTCTCTCCAATATTTATATTTAATACACCTCTTTACCAGAGAACCAAAATTAAATAAAACAGGAAGCCGGAGGGGAAAAACACTTTTTTCTCCTTTTGACTTTTTCTTTCTTTTTCTTTTACACAGATTTTTTTGAAGCCAAAATGAATGAAAGAAAAAGCAGCTTCAAAAAAAGGAATACACTTTTTTTAATAATAGTGTTTTTAGCCGCTTTGGTTTTACAGCAGAGAAGAATATAAATTTTCCCAGCCTTTTTTCTCTCTTTTATTTAAAAAAAAGAAATATATTCCCTTTTTTTTAAACACAGATTTCTTAAAAAAAGGGTTAATTTGTATTCTCTCTTTGAGTTTTGACACCCCTTTTTCCATTATTTTTTGGTTTTTGTTAAAATCCTTTCTTTTAAGCATCCTTAAAGATACAAATCTCTCTTTCTTCCAATTTTTTGTACTGTAATAATCTTTGACTTAAAATATGTGCTTATCCATCTTAAAAAAATATTTTGTAGTGTTTGAAAAATTACATTTTTGTCTTTGTTTTAGAAAACAAAAACCAAAATGAAAACATTGGAGAAAAAATTCTGCTAAAAAGATCTTGAGACACAAATGAAAATTGACAACATTTGACCCTGAAAAAAGGGTTTTGGACTAATCAAAAGGAGAGGATCACAAAAAATGAAAAAAATTTTACCACAGAAATCACATAAAAAAAGTTGGTCAAAAACTAGATGGATAAAAAATGTGGAAAGAGAAATCTTGAAATAGTGTGTGCACAAGTTTTAATTGGATTAATTGAAAGGATATCCGATGATGAAATTGAAGGAAACACTTTTAAATAATGCGTCAGATAAAATATCAAAATTTGTTCAAAAAAATATGAATCCTTGATTATTCTTATTTCCTATACAGTATTATCAGTGGTTTGGTAATTTTAAATACAATATCCCAGTGTTATGTTAGGAATCTGTATCTTTGCAATCCTAATCCAATGTCAATTTTTATCCTTTCGATACCTATTATTTTTGGTGAATCAAAAGATGTTTAATAAACTCAAAAACATCTAATATTATCCAAGAAATAAAAATCGATAAAAGTTGCTTTTAGTATAATTAAATTTTACGACATTTAAAGACAATTTTTTGACGACATTAAAGCAATAGTAAAAGCCATGAATAATTTTATTAAGTACCTTAAATCTACGGTATTATTTTTTGAATTATATTCTTATCCAGTATTTGAAAACACAAAAAATAAAGAAAAATCATATGAAATTATAAATTTTATGCATTGCAAAACACTTTTGCCTACAACTCACTAAATTTTCTAGTTTATTACTATTATTCATTCAATAAGTTAATAACGGTACTGTGCAATTTTGAAAACTTGTAAAATTCCTTTGATTGAAATTTTAAGTAATTTTGTCCTTCAAGTATTGCTCCAAATGTGATGTTTTTAAAATGTTTTAAACAAATTTCATTGTTGGATTTGATTCTTTTAACAAATTATTTGCCAAGATTTTAAAGAAAAGAATTTTTTACTTTCAATTACTATTTTTGAATTACAACAAAAACACAAAAATAATCTTTATTGAAAAATATTCCAACATAAAAAGGAGAAAATACCAAAAAACTGTTTTTCCGGGAGAGAAAAAAACCCCATTAAAGAAACCATTAAAACAAGAAAAACCAAAGAATTCTTTTAAGAAAAAAGTAAAGTAAAAAACGAAAGTTGTTATTTTTGGTTTTTTTCAGTTTTCAATTTCCAGAAATCCAAGAAAGAATAGGACCAAACATCAAATCTTAGAAAACCCAATTTAATCTTTATTTATGGGTGAGATTTGTTCATCTTTTGAAAATAGTAATTTTTAAAACAAACACAAAGAAAATTGGGAAATTGTTCAAAAATAAAGTCAAGAATATAATATGGAATACCATCAGGTGAAGTATTGCATTTAGATAAAAGGGATTTAAGCATTTCAAGTGCTTGAAACTGAGTTTTGAGGTGGCAAAAGTATGAGCGTCGTTAGGCGTAAAACTTTCCTGTGCTGATTTGTTAGGATGATAGTAAGTTAAAACGTTTTCAGTGAAAGCAGTGACCTTATTCGCATCCAAAAAGACTTTTGTTAAATTTGCATAATTATCTTCTGAGGGGATCACAGCTTGGAAGTCCTATTCCATCGAAATCCCCATGAAAAACTGACCCTAGAACAAGTAAAGTAACCGCTAAAAATGATTTTCTGATACAAATTTGCATAAAAAAGTCATCCCCTAAGGGCATTAAGGCTCTAGGGACCTATTCCATTGAAATCCCCATGAAATTCTGAGCACAAATCATGTACAATGTGAAAAAACTATTTTTTTAAAAATTTGCATAATTATGCTACCTCTCAGGGAATTACAGCTCGGGAAACAGATTCCATCAGAATCCCCTCAAAAAACTGACCACAGATCGTGTATCATGTTAAAAAAAATTTTTTGGGACGAAAATCCGTCTCGGTGTCGGGGTCAGGGCCGTCTAATAAAAAATTTCATTATCACCATTGAATTCCGCATGAAATTTGGGTCCAGAAAATAACCGTACTCTCCCTTTATCCACCACAACATCTGTTTTAGCATTTTCTACCGTACTCATTTGATGAGCAATAATAATGACGAATTTTACAATGAGATAATTTGCTAGGATTCTTAAATTAAATATTCAGGTTCAGATTCCAGAGCAGAAATAGATTAAGACAATTGGCAATGAAAATACATTTATTTTTAACCCAAATTATTCACGTTTTTTTCATTGACATAAAATTTGCATCTGTTTTTGAGAAAAAATAAAAATTTCATTCAATCATTTCATCGTTTGAAATTTGCTGTTCACTTTCATTTTTTTTCTTTCTCTTTCCCTGTCATCTTTTGCTGAAAAGAAAAAAGGAGTGTAAAAATGGCTCAACCCCGCAGAAAATCAAGGCGGAAATACATGTGATACAACATGGCTGGATGGTGTCATCGAAAAACTGAATGGGCTTTATGGTCGTGAAGATATTGGAATTTCGAATATTTTAACCGCGGATGAAATTCTTGTAATTTTAAAATTTGTTACAAGAATTTTCAATCAAGAACCTTCTTTGATTGAAGTAGAAGTTCCAATTAAAGTAATTGGCGATATACATGGACAATATCAAGTAAGATATTTTTTTATTGTTTAATTTTTTGTATAATAATTGTAATACATTTTTAGGATATGCATAAACTTTTTGATGTTATTGGTCGTGTTCCTGATCAAAAAATGATGTTCCTTGGAGGTTTGTTTTTTTTTTAACTATCTTAACTGTAAAGTAACTATTCAAATATTTTTTCCAGATTATGTTGATCGTGGACAACAATCTCTTGAAACAATTGTTTTATTGCTTGCTTTAAAACTTCGTCATCGTGAAAAAATTTATCTTCTTCGTGGAAATCATGAAACTCGAGAAGTTAATGAAACATATGGTTTTTATGACGAATGTGTTCAAAAATATAAGTAAGTCTTTAACTTGCCCTAGTCCCTAAGTATTATTAACCTTTTCTTATCATTTTAGTGATGAACTTTGGAAGGAATTTCAAACTGTCTTCAATCGATTACCAATGGCTGGATTAATTTCAAACAAGATCCTCTGTATGCATGGTGGTTTATCCCCTGAACTTACTCATCTTGATCAAAGTCGTGGTATTATTCGTCCTTTTGAACCCATGATTGGAGACATGGCTTTTGATCTATTATGGTCTGATCCAACAAATGAAGGTGATGGCTGGTTCTATTCTCCTCGTGGTATTAGCTATGCATTTGGAAGAGGTGTCATGTCTGCAGCATGCAGAATTCTTGGAATTGATATGGTTATTCGTGCTCATCAAGTAAGTTTCTATCTATATTGTATGCGAAATTCTAATCATTTGCGAATATTTTAGGTTGTTCAAGATGGATATGAACTTATGGTTGGCCGTCGACTCATTACAATTTTCTCAGCACCAAATTATTGTGGACAATTTAATAATGCTGCTGCCGTTGTTTGCATTGATGCTGATATGCAAGTTAGCTTCCAACAACTTCGTACTCAAGCTCCTCCAAATTGTAATCGTCCTGCTCCACCTATTGCTCCAGATTTAACCCTCAAACCATCTGCAACTCCTCCAACCTTGAAATTTGTTTCCCCTGGTGAAATGGCAATCAATGGTATTCTTAACTAATAACCTTATTTTGTATGTGCTAATTGATATGAACAATAAATTGTTTAATTTTCTATAATAAATTTCTCATTTTTTATTATACGTTTATATTATTTCTATATCGAACCTTTTTATCATAGCTCAGACGTATCAATTGTAAAAGAAAAAACTGTAGCAACAAAATATAAGCATTTTTGTTGATTGTTATGCCTTGCAAAAGGTATTCGTTATTGTCTTACTGTATTTTATTTGGCAATGTGTTTTATTCGCCAAACTCTTTCTTATTTTGTTCACCGTTTATTTCTCTTTGTCGTTTCTATGCTGCTTAGCATAGAAACGACAAAGAGAATTCTTTTAGGTGATGTACTGTATTCAGTGTTGTGCTTTTTTATTTTAGTCGCCTCCGCCTCCGACTCCGCCTCCAGAGGCGGAGGTGAAAAATCGCCTCCGGAGGCGCAAAGCGGCATTCTCACCTTTGATCTTTTGCAAAACGCGCCTCCGCCTCCGACTCCGGAGGCGGAGGCGACTTGGGAGGCGCCTCCTCGCCTCCGGAGGCGGAGGCGCAACAACACTGGACTGTATTCTTCGTCATCCGTTGCTCGGTCGATTACTGCAATTTCACTAGGAAAAAATGATTTTCCTCTTCGAAAGAATTCTTTTGATGGTGAAACTTTGGATGGTTCAAAATATGAAATGTTTGGATTCTGTAATTTTTCTTCAGACAGCCTTGAAAGCTGCCATCCTTCGACCGAAACATCAAGCAGTATTTTCTCGACATGAATCTTCTACTTCTGCTGCCAATTACAATTTCAAAATCTAAACATGCTCGATTTAATATCAATGGATGCTTTCCTGGAAATGGTAGCTGCTCTGAAATTTGCGTTAATCTTCCGTCATCTCAATATTAATGTTTATGTTCTGCTGGAGCAGAATTGCAACAAGATTTATCAAGCTGCAAAATTCAAGCATCATTTTTTGTTTTTGCTCCTTCAAATGTCACCGATGATTTGATGCGACTTTCAATAACTTCCAGAAACCCCCAAATTATTAAGCTTTAGCTGTTCCAAATGTTACTTTCCATTTCATCATCAATTGCTTTGGATTCAACAAGAAAATTCATTTATTTTGCAATCAAAAATCGATAAACAAAAAGTTGGATCTATTTAACAAACTCCATGCACTGGAGGTTCTGCAGATACCGTAATCAAGTCTACAAGTCTTCGACAAATTCGTGGAATACCTATTGATTCTATTTTGGATACTATTTTCATCTCACATGGTTATCTAAATAGAATTGAAGCAATTTCAATAGATGGAAGCAAACGACGAACAATAATTTAGGATAAAATTGATCCAAAATTTCTTGTTTTTCATCCGCAACTTCAAAAATTTTTCTTTGTTAATAATTTTGGAGCGTAATCAAATATCGTTTGGATTTCATCAATTCAATCTCAAACAGTAAATGTTATGACAGAAAATTTTTGAAAGGTTACCGCTCTTGAAATCGATGTAAAATCAAACTGTTTTTGTCACCAGTTACTGATTCTCAGGGTGTTTTTTTATCAACCCGAATTGATAACGGTCATACGGACCAATTAATTAAAACTTCAACAATTCTTCCAAAAGCTTTCATATTTTATAATGATAATTTATATTTGGAAAATGATTTCTCTGGAATGATAGATAAGCTTTGAAAAAAATTGATCTTCAAAGCAGCTACATTCTGGTGTTTCACATATTCGATCGCTTACTGTAGTTCATATAACTTCTGAAACTAGTTAGCTTTTTAAAAATTTTGTAATTATTAAAGTTTCGTATTACTGCAAATTTGTTATTACTGTAATCATTTTTGAAACTTTTTTAGGCACAACACATTTCTTTGACAAAAGAAAGTAATTCTTCACAAATTTTTGATCTTGAAATTGATGAAATTGGTTGACAACTTTTTGTTTCATGTGCTCCTTTTGAAGCTGGTGATATTGGATTTAAACATGTTTGGATAATTGATGAAGATGATGAGCTGAAATACATTGGAAAAGTTGTTGCAGGAGATCGAAAATCTGTCGCAACAAAAAGTTTTCCTTCCCCGTTTTTAACTTTTTAACAACAACTACAGTACCCTTTTAATGTTTTTTAATTAATTTCAAAATTTTGATTTAAAAAAATTGAAATTTATTTAATTTTTTGCAGTTTTTACTGTAGTTTTTTAAGATGTATACTGTAATTTTAACAACATCTAATCTTTTAGTGCTCTTTTTTATGCTGATTGTAGTCGAATGCTTGAATCACGTGTTAATGTTCGATGTCAACTTGATGGTCGGCAATGTATTGTCGTAGTTTCTCGAGGACTTGATTGTTCTACCTTTCGACTTAAAGCTGATCTTGCTACTCCTCGTCTTATCTACACTACCTTAGACATATCTACATTTGGTCTCAAGATGTCTATGTTGATGGTGATCTTCGTCGACTTATTCATTATCCAGAAGGTCCACAACATTTATCTCTTGCTCCTTTCGATGATCGGTCAATTCTTATCATTGCTTCAAATGAAACAAAGAACGAAGAAAAACTCTGCAAAATTCGATATGATTCATCGATGCAAGACTTATCACAGCTTGAAACAATAAAAATTTTTCCATCTGAAAATAATTCGAAACGAATTTCTGCAGTTAAAGATGTTGGAGGTTAACAAATTCTGTTAACAAAAAAATTTTTCCACTTTTTTCAAATTTTTGCGATAATTTTGAAAAACCTTTGTAAACTAATTTAAAAGCTATTTTTAATAACCTAATATGCTTATAATATCGGTAAATAATGTTTACAACGATTAAATAAAATAAAAACAGCTTTTCTTGCAATTTTTAAAATTTTGTGTCGGAGTCGACTCCACGACTCCAGAATCGGATTCGCAACAACACTGGTTGCTTTTTTGTTATAAAATTTTTAAATTTAAAATAAATTAAACCAACTTTTTTCATGAACTATTTTTTTCATCCTTCTTCATACTTTAAATATAGTTTTAATATATTTATTCACATTTTGACCTTTTTTCCTTTTTCTATCCATTATTATTATTATTCACTTTTTTTGAAATGTTGTGTTGTTTAAGATTCCAGAGATCTGTTTTTTGCTCTCTCTCTCTTTTTTCACGTCAAATAAAAAGAAACGAATTCTTTGAAATTGCTTTTTTGTTGAAAGAATACACAGAAAAAGTCAAATAAATGTTTTTTTTTGTGTTGTTAACATTTGCCTTTGGGGGGTATGAAAAAAATAAATATATTAAAAAAAAGAAAAATAGAATTGTCACTGAAGCAAATCAATGAGAAAGAATGAATGCCAAAGGGTGCGCAAATTTTGAAAAGTGTTCATCATCGAAGAAGAGCAGCAACATCAAAAACATCATCTTTAATTCACGTGTTCTTTTTCTTGGTTTTTTTTTGTACTTTTGCTTTTTCGTGATTCTGTTGTTGCTGCTGCTGTTGTTAAAAGTTAAAAAAGGAAGATAAAGCAGTAACTTTTTAGAAGGGATTGAAAGCATTCTTAAGTGATAGAAAAGAAGAGGGGATATCTTTGTCGAAAAGGAAGGCAAAAAAAGAAGAAGAAGCAAAATTGAAAGAGAATCCATTTTTTCAAAAATAAAGAAACACAAATATTTAAAAGATAAAAAAGCCGGCAGCAGCAACAACGGAAAAGCATTGAAGAAACAGAAAAAAAAATGACGTCAATGAACGTTAACTCTTTCTTTTTCTTGTTTGCTGCTTCCATTTTAAACGCTACTGCTGCTGTTCATGGATGATATTATTGATTATGGCAATGCCATGAAGAAGAAAAAAAGTCTTCAAACTCATACACATAGCTTCAGCTTCAAAGGCAAAAAACTCCAACTGCCATCTCCAACTGTCAAGAGAGAGAAAAAAAAGTGTGGAGGAGTTTTGCATTGAAGCCTTCGGCTGCTGCTGCTTCTCTGACAATCTTTTTTTTGATAGAAGAAGAAGTAAAAGTTTGAGACTTTTTTTACTTCAACAGAAAAAAAGCCTGCTTCATGTCCGGATATATACCCTCTCTCCCTCCTAAATGTCTTTCATTCTCTTACTCCATCATCCCACTTTCCTCTTCCTTTTGAAGCCAACATATTTGGGCTACTGCTTCAACTTCAAAGAATGACATACATGAATGATGCCAACCAAATGTAGAGGCATGCCATTGCTGATGCCATCCACATCCACATGTACATGTATTTGTATGTTTGTCCTAAAGGCTTTCAAAGAAAAAGAAGAAAAAAATGCATGGAAAGAAGCAGCTAAAAGACACTTTTAAAAAAAGTGTCACTTGTGTCTCAGCGCTGCGAAGGAAAACAACGCGCGCTTTCTTTCATCCCTCAAGAAAGGCAAGTTAACATTTTTTTTATTTTATTTTTTATTATTTCTCTTTTTTTGAAACCGCTTTTTATCAATTTTTAACATTAAAAAGTTATAAAAGTTTATTAATTTTGACAAAAATTGTTTGAAATTTATGATAAAAGTTGTCGCGCAATATTTGAATTATCCCGCGGCGATTACGGTAGTCAAATTGAAATGTTTTTTAAAAATGCAAAAATTTATTAGCTAACCAAAGATTACTTTAATCAATGATAATTGACAGAGATTTTTTATTTTAAAGTTTTTTTTTAAAATTAGCTTATGATTTTTGGGTAACCTACAGTAATCCATGCGCATCTTAACAGAGTATTAAAAGTTCAAATTTAATTTTGTAAAGAAAATTTTAATTTTTGTTTTACCAATTTGCGCTTAAAAATTACTGCTGAAATTTATTTTATAAAAAATGTTGAAAACATCATTTACGCGTACACCCCTGAGGGCAAGAAAGAGGAGTGGCACCGAGCAAACTTCAAACAACCCCGGGCTTCACCAATTCTTTTTTTAATATTATTTAATTTTTCTTTAATATTGACTAATGTCCTTTTCTCGTTTTTCCTTTTTCTTTTTTTCTGTTTAAAATAAAACATGAAAAGAAAAAACTAATCATTTGTAGTCATTAAAAATTAACCGAACACAGCTGAAAAAAAAACGGATAGGATTACGGTAGCCTTTTTTTCTTTTGAGTTTTTTTAAAAAAAATTTAATTATTAAAATCAGTTTTGAAAAAAATGAAAAAACAAAGCTAATGGTGTCATTTAATGATATCAGGATACTGTAATGAAAGGGAAAATAAAAAGGAAGTTTTTAAGTTTTTAAGTTGAAAAAGGGCATAATCTGGGTGATGGGATATAAGATATCCGGGGCATAATGGATTAAGGAAATATAGGTATGGAAAGTCAGAGGGTTTTGAACTTTCTGAAGTATAGCTTTAACAAATTTGCATAAGATTTTTAAGTTTCGTTAAACTTTAAAAAAAACCATTAAATTTTTTTATCGCTTTTTTAAAATTTTAAACTGCTTTTTAAAACTTATAAAAACTTTCAAAACTAATTATTCAAATTTTTTTAGAAATATGAATTTATGCCCGCTTAACTCATGTAGTTTAATTTTATTATTTATTGGAGCCTTTTTGGCTGATGCAGCCGTTGACGTTTATACCAATCATTTCTTGGTTCATACAAACAAGCCTGGAATTGATAATGCTCATGCCATTGCAAAACGACATGGCTTCATCAATCGTGGACCTGTAAGTAATTTAAATTTTAGTTATTTTACATGTCTCATTTAATTTTATGACGTATCTTTTTCCCCTCTCTCAACTTTTGACTTGTTTTGGGTTTTCATTAATTCAACTCTTAAATGGCAAAATGCCATTCGAAAAAAGTGCCATCTTTTTTGAGGGACATCATTATCATTCATTGATGTCACATTAAATGCTTCTATGGACTTTTCTAGTTTTTGTTTAATTTGGTTAACTTTTTTAACTCAAAAAGTTTGGCATTTTTTTCTTTGCCATGACATAAAAGAGAACAATCTTTGCTCTTTTCCATTTTTTCCATCAAACTTTTCAAAGATTCTCACGGTTTTGGGTTTTGTCAAACTTTTAAAAGCCCTTGTTTTTATAATGGACTGCCATTGAATTTGAAAATGCCATCCGCAGAAATCACAAATTTATATTTTTTAGGTCTTAGGATCAGATACCCAATTCCATTTTGTTCATAATGGTTTAAGTCATGCTCGAACTCGTCGATCTGTTGCTCATCATGCAAAACTTCATGGTGATGATGATGTTGCATATGCTGAACAAATGACTGGATACCGTAGACTTAAACGTGGTTATCGGTAAGTCGTCCCCTTTTCACGTACTTATATGTGCATATGTGTGTATTTCTTTTTTTGAAGTATGTGTGCCATTGCTTGCTAGCTGACGACAGCCCTTGCTGTCTTTGATGGCATTAAAGTGGCTGCTGCCTTCAAAAAAAAGGCTCATGTTTACTTTTATTTTTTTTCGGTTTCAATAAGCTTTCCTTCTTCTTCTTCTGTTTTTTTTATGTTGCCATATGGTATCAGATTGATTTCTGAATAAACTAACTCTTTCTCTCTCTTTTAAAAATGCCTTAAGGGGATAAAAGAGAGGACAAGAGAGAAAGTGGCACAAGGAAGTGAGCAATGACGTTTTGAAGCAAGCGAAAAACAAAACATGAGCCAGCTTTTTTCGTAATGTTTTTTGGCCTTAGGGCAAGTAAAAAAGAAATTATTACATATTTATGCAAATTTTTTTGTAGGCCATTGAATGAACGTCTTCAAGAACAACTTGATTTTACATCTGTTCAATCTCCATCTGATCCCCTTTACCCTTATCAATGGTACCTCAAAAATACGGTATGTTTGGCAAACAAAATGAAAATGATGCAATCTATAAAAAATTTTTACAATATTATGCAAATTTCTGTTTTTTTCTAGGGACAATCAAATGGCAAGCCACGTCTTGATCTTAATGTTGAAGCCGCATGGGCCATGGGAATTACTGGTAAAAATATTACCACTGCAATTATGGATGATGGAGTTGATTACATGCATCCAGATTTGAAGAATAATTTCAATGCCGAAGCTTCATATGACTTCTCTTCAAATGATCCGTTCCCATACCCACGGTAAAAAATTTGCATGCTGAAGGAATATTGAAACTTATAAGGAACAAATTTTTTAGGTATACAGATGATTGGTTCAATTCACATGGAACCCGATGTGCTGGTGAAATTTCTGCAGCTCGGGATAATGGTGTCTGCGGGGTTGGGGTTGCATATGATTCAAAAGTTGCTGGAATTCGGATGCTCGATCAACCTTATATGACTGATCTCATTGAAGCCAATTCAATGGGACATGAACCAAATCTCATCCATATCTATTCAGCATCATGGGGTCCAACTGATGACGGCAAAACTGTTGATGGTCCAAGAAATGCCACAATGCGAGCAATTGTTAAAGGTGTCAATGAAGGCCGAAATGGTCTTGGATCGATCTTTGTTTGGGCTTCTGGAGATGGTGGTGAAGATGATGACTGTAATTGTGATGGATATGCTGCTTCAATGTGGACAATCTCAATCAATTCTGCAATTAATAATGGTGAAAATGCTCATTATGATGAATCCTGCTCTTCCACCCTTGCTTCAACATTCTCAAATGGTGGCCGAAATCCTGAAACCGGTGTTGCCACCACAGATCTCTATGGCCGATGTACTCGAAGCCATTCAGGTACTTCAGCAGCTGCCCCAGAAGCCGCAGGCGTTTTTGCTCTTGCCCTTGAAGCTAATCCAAATATCACATGGCGTGATCTTCAACATTTGACTGTTCTTACTTCATCCCGAAATTCACTCTTTGATGGACGATGCCGTGATCTTCCAATCCTTGATATTGATGATAATCATCGAAATAACAAACTACCTGAAATCTCAAATTGTACACATTTTGAATGGCAAATGAATGGCATTGGCTTGGAATACAATCATTTGGTTAGTTAGCTTTTTGCTTATACATGCCCTAAAGGGGATACTGTAGAATACAGTAATCTATTCATGAATTATTGTTACCTTAAAAACTATGTTTATGCTAATTTTTCGTAATTTTCAGTTCGGTTTTGGTGTTTTGGATGCCGCTGAAATGGTCACCCTTGCCATGGTCTGGAAGACTGCTCCACCACGATATCATTGTGAAGCTGGAACAATTGCTGTCCCACATGAAATTCCTGAAACTGGTGTTTTAATGCTTGAAATTAGCACTGATGCTTGCATTGGAACTGGAACAGAAATTAATTATCTTGAACATGTTCAAGCTGTTGTCACTTTGAATAGCACCCGACGTGGTGATACAACCATGTATCTCATTTCACCAATGGGAACTCGGTAAGTGTTGAGATTTTAAGCTTACAGAAAATTTGCATAAATTTGCAAATTTTTGTTGGACATGTTTGAAATCTTATTGCCAACAAAAAATTTGCATAAATATGCAATTTTAGGCTATATTTACAATTTTCAAATTTTCAGAACCATGATCCTTTCCCGTCGACCAAAAGATGATGACAGCAAAGATGGCTTCACAAATTGGCCCTTCATGACCACCCATACCTGGGGTGAAAATCCACGTGGAAAATGGCGTCTTCTTGTTCGCTTCCAAGGTGAAGGCAAACATCGTGGAACCCTTAAACGTTTCACCCTTATGCTTCATGGCACCAAAGAACCCCCATACAGTGGCATTGAACCCCTTGAAGGACATCCAAATTCCAAACTTAACGTCGTTCAAACTGCACATAAACGAATGGCATAAAAATGCCAAAAACGGATAAAATAATAAATATTTTTGTTCAAAACTTTTAAACATTCATTTCTTTTTTTCGTTACAAAATGTCACAATATCTTGCTTTTTTAGTTTGTCTTTGAGTTATTCTTCTTTATTTAAATTTTTTTCGGTTTCCAAAGATTTTCAAAATTTTCCGTTCAAGATACAAAAATAAAAGCTGGAAGCAAGATTGTCGGCAGCAGTGAAAAGGATTTGAATTTTTAAAAGTTTTGTATTTTAAAAATATTTTTGCATTGAATTTTAATTTAAAATTGTTGACAAAAAATAAGACGTGAACTTTGTAAAACTACTTTTTATTTATATTTTTTTTGGCTGAAAAAAAGCACACAGTTGCATCATTCTTATAATTTTTTCTGTCTCTATCTTCTTCTTCTTCTTTTTTTACCACCACCACCACAAACACACACACACAGCGGCGATCTCCTCATTTAAAAACTCTTTTTCTCTCTCTTTTTCTCTATTTTTTCTTGTATTTTTTGGATTTCTATAATCCCGGTTACGGTTTTTTTATATTTATTTACCAATTTTGCATATATCTTTACAAAATTATTGGTGTTAAATATCTTCTTTTTTTATGTATAATTTATTCTTAATCTTCTGCGACACAAAAACGAGTCTATCAAAAATATTTCAAAAGCAGAAAAAACGGCGGCGCACTTTTTTCCATAATTTCTTTTTTTTCTTTGTTTAAAAAAATGTATACTGTAATATTACTACTAAATTTTTTATTGTAAATCAAAAAAAATTTGTAACTGTTTTTTGTGACTTTTTTTTGGGACACAAAAATTTATCAAAGTCAATCATTTTTTTAAAAAACAGTTATTTAAATTTTTTGTATTTTTTAAAATTAACAGTAAAAAATAAATTTACAATGTTGAAAATGTTTCTATATTTTTGGGATTACAGTAATTTTTTACAGTAATTTAAAATTTTATTAAATTAATCAAAACATAATATTTAAAAAATTATAATTAACAAGGCACTTTTTGTTCTTTAATTGTATCATATTCTTGTTGTAACAATTTTGTGCCAATTTTTCCGAGTACGGTAAACAACAAAAAACCTGCAACAATGACAGTTGCCGAACAAAGCAACAATGGCAAGGATGGCATTGTTGCAAGAAATCCAGCCATGGCAAGAATTTCAAGAACTCCAACAAGGGAGGCAATTGTCTAAAATTTTAAAGGGTCAGTATTCAATGTTATGCAAATTTGCAAACTTACAATTCTATGAAAGTGTGATCCTAAAAATGATCCCAATGGCACAAACAAAGACACCGATGGCACACAAACTTTGACGTAGTCAAATGCTAAGGAATCAAATTCTTGTAAAACTGCAAGTTTCCAAAAAACACAAAATTGTGACACAAATGCCATCATGCAAATTCCTGATGGAGCAGCAAAATTTTCAGATAATCGAAAGACAAAAGTTAAAACTGCAAAAGTACAAATATCCACCCCTGAACCCGTTAAAGCTGTAAACAACCCTAAAAATAGAAAGATTATTAAAAATTTTTGTTTCAAAAAAACAAAAACAACAACCTCCTAAAAAACCAGAAAAAATTAAAATTGCAGCTTTCCATGGTGAAAAGTTTTGAATTTTTGTGACTGTGACTCTTTTCTTTTCAGTATTTAGCAAATAAAGAGATATTGCAAATGCTGACCAAAGTGAAACAAAGATCATCTTTTTTGTTGATGAAGTTAACAAATCTTCCAACTATAAAATATTACTGTTAATAATATTGTTAAAATTACAGTAATTGAAACCCTTACAAATGTAAATGCAAATACAACAGCTGGTAAAGCTCCAATTAATTGATAAATAACTGCTCTCCATTGAATTTTCACATTGTTTAAAAGGATGGATACTGTACCACATGCCATTCCTATAAAATCATTTTTTTTTAAATTTCAACGTTTGTCCAAAAATTTCTTTTTCCGCAAAAAACGATAAAACCAAAATTTTTGTGGGTCGTTGCCGCTGGGGGTATAGCTCAGGGGTAGAGCGCTCGCTTTGCATGCGAGAAGTCTGGGGTTCGATTCCCCATACCTCCAGAAATGACTTTTTTAAATTTATTTAGTTTTTTGCCCAAAATTTGCATAAATAGTAATAAAGTCTTTTTATAAACCTACCAACAGATTGCAAAGCAATTGAAAAATCTCTTCCAGTGATTGGAGATAGATGAAGAACAAATGTCATAATTGGGAAAGCTATAAAATTTGGGTAGTATTAGTTGTTGACATTAATTGGCATCAATCTACATACCTATTGCGCCACTTCCTTGGCCAGTGATACCTACAAAAAATTACGGTTTACTGTTAAATCAAAAAATTTGCATAACAAACCTGCAACTGTCGCTCCCAAAATTAGAACAGCTGGTAGCTGCCATAAAGTTTTATAAAGCTCAAAGAAATCATATTTTATTGCTAAACACCACCAAAAAAACTAAAAAAACTAATAAAAATATAAATTTGAATCTTTAAGCTCAAGAACAAACCTGTGAAAAAATAAATGGAATTAAAAATGATAAAATTTTTCTGTATCTTTTAAAAATTTGTGAATCAAATGATTCAGAATCTTCAGAAATTATTACAACATTGTTACGGTATTTTTGGCCTAAAATAATATTGTCAATCAAAATTGTTCTAAAAACAGGGTTCAAACCTTCAAGAAAATATTTGGCAAAAAATTCTTTTAAGCTTCGTTTTTTAACAATGCTTTCTTCGATTTCCATAATTCTGAGAAAACAAAAGAAAAGAGTGTTTTTTGATGGACAACTTTTAATTTATATTTTTATTTATATCCCAAAAAATCTTTGTTACGCTAAAACCGCTTTTTTTTGATATATTTGGATTTCCCATGTTTGAGCCTTTGTGAAGGAGTAACAAAACCAGCAAAAAAGAAAGAACCCGTTTTACTTTTTATCATTATCATTGTTATCACAGGATGTTCCCGAGACATTGATTATCAATGATTGATAAACTTGAATTAAATTATATTCTGACATAATCTTCACATAATTATTATCAGATTTTTTGATAAAATAGTAATAAATTTAAAAAGTGTCAAGGGCGAAAAAGAAGAAGAAAGCAAAGTCCAGAGATTTTTTAAAAACTTTCATAGTTGCAAAATCAAAAACCAAATTTTGCTTGGGATTTGAATTACTGGTTTTTTCTTTTCATGTTTTTGGATAGAATAAACCTATTATTGCATCTTGGGGTGAGATGATGAAATTCAATAACAATAAGGTATATCCGAATTTTGCACGAACTTTTTAACATGATTTGGCATGTTTAATTTGTTAAGGGTACTTTTAATGTACTTTTTTAATCCCTGAATGTCAGATTTGTCCTAGAAGAATACTGTAATAATGACATTAATTACAGTATCTTTTATAATTTTTTAATCCCTGATTTTCAGGTTTCTGCAGCATGAACCTGACAATCAGGGTTTTTTTGTCAAGAGAGATTTATTCAAATTTATTTTTAATAAACATGACCCAAAAAAAACTTAAACCGCCGCCTCCTTGAAAGCTTTACCTAAAATTCAAAAAACAACTTTGTGCTTTTTTTGTAGATCATAAAAATCCTTGATCTCTCAAATTTCTTTTCCATACTGCATTATTAATTAACACTGTAAAGACGTAAAAGTGTTTTTAACTACGTCTTTGTAACCATGTAAAAAAATATTCTTTTACAAAAGCCAAAAAAATGTGCAACAGGAAATGAATTTACGCCACACTTTTCTTTCCTTTAAAAAACCGCAAAAACAAACTTTAAAAAAAAGAAAGAAAAACAATAGCTCTAAAAAATATGAAATCTTGTAACAAAAAAAGTATAAATTTCAAATTTTAAAAAATGGCTTTTTTCAAAAAATGCATTTTTCTTGTTTGTTGCGGTTTTTTGTTTTTTGGTGTTATCAAACTTTTAATATTTTTTATGATATATAAATGAATACTATAATTTAAAGTTGAAATTAATAAATTTAAAGTTAACATTAAACAAAAATAGAAATTTGTGACAGTTCTGTTACTAATTTTTTGTGGCACTTCTCCAACAATTAAAGTTATATACTTCAAAATTATATAATTAAACAATTTTCCATATGACTGAGAGAGATAATTTGTTTATGACTGAAACTTCCCCTTTTTTGAGATTTCTTTAATCCTTTTTTAATAATTTTTTTCTAGCTTAAGAAAATTTTTATATTTTACTTTCTTAAAAAAATTTATATTTGTATCTTTTTTTCAATGTTGAATTGGCACGATTTTATTTTGCTTGTGCACTTTTAACTATCATTTGTCCATTTGATTGTAAATTCTGGGTTTACAGTATTATTTTAAAGTTTACAAAAATACTGTAAAAAATATTTTTGATTAATTTATGCAAAATTGTTTTAGTTTTTAAAATTCTGCACAAGTTAATCTGAAAAAAATATGTTAAAACATGTGCCTGAAAATTTTTGTAAATGTGTTCTTTTTTGAAAATAAGAAAACAATCTGCTGCAATTTTTTGATGTTGAACTTTGACCCAAATAAATTATCATAGTTTTATTTTGCTTGCTTAATTTGATTTATATGTCTGTTTACCAAGTAATTTATTTTACCACATTCATAAAAAGCCATAAACTTTATTTTTCGTTGAAATAATAAACAAATAAAATTTTTACAGTACAAAAAATAGGCGTCTGATAATTTCTATACTTGATAGAGAATTTTTTAGTTGGACTTAATAAATTTACTAGTTGGGATAATTTTAAATATTACTAAATTGTAAAATATTGTTTTCCGTTTGAATTGATTTTAAATATTCTATAAGCTTCTTTCTCACTGTTTTAAATCGTGCCGTAATTCCTATATTTTTGCCAACCATTTTTATAAAATTTTCAGCTTTAAACTTATAATCCGACTGCCATTTTTTAGAGATCATTTCCTTTTCCAGCTATTTTTTCAAGAAATTTCAGACATTTATTTCGTTTCAAAAATGTATACCTTTCATCGAACTTCTTTACGTTATTTAAAACCTCCGGTAAGTTTTTTTTAAAAAAAACAAACATTTTTCATTTTAAAAAAGGTTCAATTTTCCCAAAATGGTAAAACAAAATTATAACTTTAGCTTTTTTAAAACAAAAAATACAGCTTTCATCGAAAAAAGTTAACATCACTTTTTTTTAAAAAAATTTCCATAAATTTCCAAAAAAGAGTGACTGTATTGAATTTCAAATATACATTTATCATCATCATCTCTCTCAAAAAAAGGTTTTAATTATGTTTTTTTCCAAAAAAAATAAATATAGTGTCAAAAATGGCACCTTTCATCTTTTTTTTGGGATGGAAACTTTTTTATTCATTTTTTTTAAAAAAAGAAGCAAAAATATGGGGCGCGTCGTTTCCTTGGAAATGGCTTAAATTTCTTCTTCTTCTTTTTCTTCTTGTTTCTATATACTTTTTTTTCAACCCTGTTTTTTTTCGATGTAAAAAAATCTCTCATCCCTTTTTTATGTTTTTTAATATGTAAAAAGCTTATACATATTTTTTTGAGTGTTCATTCATTTTTTTAAATAAATTTATGAACAGCTGAAAAACGAATAAGAAGAGGGGATAAGAAAGAGTAATTATATTTTTTATATTAATATATTTAATTTATGTTTGGGTATGAAAAGTAATAATGCTGAAACGTGTAGTTATAAAAAGATGCAAATTTTATCAGCTCCAAAGTCTCAAGAGGTACGGTAATTTTTAGAATTTATTGGGAGGTTGCGGGTTTGGTAATTTTTTGGGTCTCGTAACGAAAAAAAAATTGAATGGATTTGCCTTGATAAGAAGACCCTGATTATCTGCACCAACCTGAAAATCAGGGATCAAAAATATGTAAACCTTCGTTTTCTATAAGTTTTGTGATTTTTATTGATTGATTTGATTGATATTTAAGTCCAAGAAAATATGGTCTTGAACATATATTTTTACTGTAGTCCAAAAACTAAATATTTTAATAATTAAATTTAACAAATTGTTTTCAATCATAGTTCTTAGACAACATTGACCATTAAAAATTAAACCCATATTAATTTTAGATTACGGTATCCGCAAGTGCCATAAATTTTTTATCACTTAAAGTTGCAATTCAAACGGGTTTATTTATTGCTGCCTTAATTGTTGTTCTTAAAATTGCTTTCACCTCTTCGAATATTCGATCAATTGATGAATTTCGAATATTTTTACATAAAATTGAAAAATCTCCTCCATGGAGGAGTAAAGCTGCGAATTATCTTCCAAAAAAGGGTTCAATATTTTGTTGGGTAATGTCAGCCCCCAAAAATCATGACACAAAGTTATTAGCTGTAAATAATACATGGTTACCAGATTGTGATCATGGTGAAATTTTTACTTCTGAACCTGTTGATAATTCAATTCCCGCGACAGCAGTATTTAGGAATTTTTCAAATGAAAGAAGTGAACTTTTTTGGAAAACAATTTATGCTTTTAATTTTGCTTTTACAAAAGTTTCAGCAGATTTTGATTGGTATTTAAAGGTAAGTATTTTTTATTGATTATTTGATAAAAGGGGGTAAAAGGTTGATGGAAAAAATAACAATGTAAAAGTGGATATATCGATAAAAATAAATAAACATGAAACATTGAAATTGTTTTTCTTCCGGATAAGCGTTAGCTATCATTTTTTATCCTCGAGAAAATTCTTTTGATATTTTTTACTTCAAAGATGCGGATGATTTGATGCATTTTGTAATCAATTAATTAATCAATAAAATAACCCTGATCAGGGAAGTAGAAGAAAATTACTGGTTTGGTACTGATTCCAAATAAGACCAACAATTTTCTCTTACTTTCCTGATCAGGGTAATTTGATTCATTAATTAATTGATTACAAAACGCATCAAATTATCCGTCATCTTTGAAGTAACAAAATAGCAAAAAGAATTTTCTCCCTGATAAAAATGACAGCTTACTTTTATCCGGAAGAAAAACAATTTCAATGTTTCAATTTTATTTATTTTTATCAATATATCCACTTTTAGTTTGTTATCTTTTAAGATATTCACTTCCGCTATTTCAAATCCCTATTCTTTTGCAATCTTTAAAAATCCGGTTGGAAACCATAAAAAAAGATAACTTTTAATCTCTTTAGCGAAAACAAATTTTTTTATTGCCAAAAATATTTTTAAATTTTTACAAATAAACAATCTTTTTTGCTTCAAAAGTTCATTCACTAAAAATTATTAACTAAAAAATTGCAAAATTTTTCAATTTTTGAAAGTTGTTGAAAACAGCAGCTGTTTTTTTTTGTAATAAAAGTTCAAATCTTTAAATTACAAAAAATATTTAAGCGTAGGTTGCATGAATGAATGAATTTTATATCATGTTGCAAAAAGGGCAGTTTTTATGTTTTTTGAATTTGAACTTTCTTAAAACTTTGCAACAAAGAAAAAAAATTGAAATTGTGGTGTCGAGAAAGTACAAAAAGGATAAAAACAGAAAACACATGAGAGAAGAAATTTGAGACAAAAATAGAGAGAAGTTTTAATTTTTGAAGCCATTGAATTCACATATCAAAATAATTATAAAGTCATGGTACTAAAATTTTTAATTTGAATAATACTTTGCTTAATAGAATATCTTTATTAAGAAAAATGGAATTTTAAAGAAAATATTTCTAAAAATCTTTTTATGCAAATTTTTTTCAAGAAACTGAAAAAAATTTGCATAAAATGGGCTTAAATGTCAGTAAAACCCCTGAAAATTAGAATTTTGTCACTTCAAAATTATTTCAAAAAGTTCTTTTTAAATTCAATTAATTTCAGGCTGATGATGATTCATATGTTTTTCTTGAAAATCTTCGGCATTACCTTGCCAAATTCGATCCCTCCCAACCACATTATTTAGGATTTCGATTTCGACCATACCTGAAACATGGATATAATTCAGGGGGAGTTTATGTTCTTTCAAAAGCAGCTGTAAAATTATTCATTGAAAAGGCATATTTGAATGAAACACTTTGTTCTTATATGGAATTTGAGGATGTTGCAATGGCCAAATGTTTAGAATCAATTGGAATCTTGCCTGTTGATACCCGAGATGAAAAAGGCAGGCAAAGATTTACGCCATATGATGTGGATCAAATGTTTGCAGGAGCTTTATCCGAAGAATTAAGTCGAATTTGGTTTATGGATAAACCGATGGAAGTAAGCGTGTGCTTGGAATACAAAATTTCGTCATATTTGTCAAAATGTGACGTTTTCAATGGAATGTTAGACATAACAATAAAAAGGCATCATTGTTTTGGGATTATCAAATATTTTTTTAATAAACCTTTTAAATTCTATAAAAAGAATAGATTATATTTGATGTCGTAATTAATCTTGTTTTTGTTAATACTTGATACTTGACCTTGGCTACGTCAAATGCTACAGTATCACCTTTGGCATTTATCTTTTCAAAAAATCTGTTTATTCAAAATATTTTTCTTTGTTTTTCAAAATCTTTAATCATCATTGTCAAGAACCTCCTAAGACCGTCAAAAAAAAGCCCAGCCCGGGCCTAAAATATTCGTCCCGGGGCCAAGATTTTTACTTTTGTTCATTTTTCATGGGATGATCCCTCTAGGGAATGTTTTTCAAATTCTTAATAATCAAAACCCAGTCCGAGCCGACCCAGCTTGCGGGCTTGTTGCTCTGCCCTGCCTACTTTATTCTATTTCATTCATCTTTATTTTTTCAGGGATTTAATGCCTTCAGCTCGGAATTAATTTCCCTTCATCATTTAACGCCATCACATTTCCGAATTGCACATTTAGTTAGTCATCATTTAAAAACATCTACACAAAAAAAGAAATTACAACATCATCGCCGACAACGAATCTAAAAAAATATTGTTTTTTATTTTGCCGGGAAAAAAGAAATAAAAAGCAAAAACAACCAAAGAATATTTTTTATTTAAAACAAAAGTGCTTTTTATGATTTTTATCATTTTTTTTCTTCAATCATAAAAAAAATGATGAAAGTGTTCTGTTTTTTTGCAGTTTTGATTCATGCTTCTGGTGCTTTTGGTAAGTTAAATTTCAAAATCTTTGAAAGGAATTTTGTGTTATTGTAATATGTTTAAAATTGATTGGAAAGGATACAAAAGTACAGTAATCGAATTTTAAAGTAAAAAAACTAAAATGCCTATGGGGATATTTATGACAATTGTGTGTAATTATTTAATAAACTTTTCTTCTGAAATGTGTCTTAAAACGAAAAAACTAAATTTTTGTCGCGAGACAAAATTCAGGGAACATGTTTAAAGATAAAAAAGTAAATCTGCCTTATTTAATTTAAAATCCTATTTTTAACATTCAATTTCATGTTTCGAAAAACTCAATTAAAAATAAACACTTTTTTAATTTCCTGATTATTTTCTTATCGCCTCCAGGCATTCCTTTTTTAATCTTTATCCCCCTAACTTTTTGTAACAAATCTTTAGCTTTTGATTATTAATTTCAAACATTTAATAACTTTTTTTAAAAAAGACACTAATTTCTATTTTAAGCTTCTTAAAAAGTACAATCACAAAATTAATCTTCTTTTTTATAGGTCTTTTACCGGTATCCCTTCGGGCAAATGCAGATGCCATTGATGTTGTGAATCTTATGGCTTCCCTGGGATTACCTGATTGTGTTCATGTTTGTATTGATCCATTTATTCAACATTTGCATAATGCTTTGGAACTTAAAGATACCATTGATCATTATGATATTTTATGTGAATCATATTTAAATACCACAGAATGCATTGAAGCAAATCCAACATGTGTTAATGATCGAGTTTATCGGGTTGCAACTTCTGGAATTAGTAATATTTGTACTCGAAAACGAAAATATATTGAAAAGAATCGATTTTGTTTGAGGCAACATTTGGATGAAAAAGCTAATGGTTAGTTTTGATCTTTTCGGGTTACTGTAGTCTAGGTACATGTTTAATCCCCTAGGGGGAAATAGCTTTTGTCATTACAAAGACTAAAAAACCTAAAACATTGTTCTATGAAAGCTGTGTTTCATTTCATAGCCAAAACGGATTTCATAAATCCACTCTTAAGCTTTTCGTCTAGCAAAATGTATTGTTATTCTATCGAGGAAGTAAGAAGAATAACCAAGTAATTACTGTTTTGTATTCATTTGACTACACAATAGAAAAATAGCAGCCCACATTTTTGTATTTTGTATTTAATTGTCAATGGCACTTTTAGTTTGGTACAAAAAAAGTACATAAAAGCTTATTTACAAGGAACGAAAACTAACCCCCAAAATTATCCAACTTGTTAAGGGGATGATTAAGAACTGACTAATTTTTCGGAAAAGAATAACACATTTAATTGCATAGTTTTTTTAAATATGAAGTAATTTGAAACACATTTCAAGTAATTTAACATCAGATTTATAAAACACATAGACTAAACCCTTTAATTGCAGTGTCCATTTAATACAGTACCACTCTTTCTTTTTTTTAGCATGTGATGCAAAATGTCAAATGATTAAATCAATTGCTGATGTCTCACATGATCCACAAATTCAATTTCTTGCTCATCATGGTGGTGGTAAGTTGTCATGATAATTTTTGCTTACTGTAATTTGATAAAAGCTACAGTAATCTTTTTAACATCTAAAACCATAAAATTTCGCATTTCAGATATGGTAAAAGTTCTTGGAAAAATTGGTCCAATTTGTAAAGCTGCCGAATGTTATTTACCATGTTTTCGAGATCAAATGAATATGGTTTGTCATCGAGCTGGGGGAATGTTCGTTGTAAGTTTTTTGGAAAAATCAAAAGGTTACTGTATCCATTTTTACAACTACAGTAATCACTTTACTCCTTACAAAACTTAAAACTCTAAATTTTTTAGGATGCCCTTTTAAAACCCTTCCATTTTTTGGCTGCTTATATTGAAGAAAGTGGTTCATTGGTAAAGAATTTTGTTGAAACAAAAATGCCAACTTCTTGCAAATATTTGATCAATGAAGATACATTAACAAAAATTCGAAAAGGTGATTATGAATAATTATAATAAAAATGGTGCTGTTTTTCTTTGTTGTTGCAATAAATTAATTTGATCATTTTTGTATTCTCACATTTTAAAAAATGCAATTTTAAATTCATTTTTATCCTTTTAAACTTTTTGATCATTCTGGAATCAGAAGTGAATTCCAGTAATTGTAAAAATGCTGTTGTACAGTATGACTTCAATTGTGAAAAAAACATAAGAAAGTTGTAATTCTTTTTAACTTTATTTTTTAACACTTTAAACAAATGCAATAAATGTACAGTATACAATTTTACAGAATCAAGAGAAAAAAAACAATACCCGTCGGAAATTTTTAATCTATCATAACAACATTTTAGGGATACTTATTTGCCATGGCACAATACATATAAATTTTCATAAAATTTTGGGGCTCTGATAAATCAATTTTTTTCACATTCATGCATGGAACGAAACTTTCGGCAATTTTTGTGGATATATCTAATCCCAATATGGGATTTATTATATCCACCAACATAAAATCTATCAATCAAAAAAATATTTTTAACATTCAACATCTACTTTAAGTTTATTACTAACTGGAATTGGCACAGAATGCCCTGGCACAATCCAATCACTTTCACAGATAACTTTTCGCCGAGATTCGAACAATGCCACAACATCAGAAGTGAAAGGTTGATCAACACGATTAAGATTATCATCTTGAATAAAAAGTGAGCCTCCAATAGCTACAGTACCCATGCCGGGGACATTTCGGGCGATTACGGTAATTGAATCTTCTGTTGGTCCTGGGGTTTGAATTAATAAAGTATTTGGAGAGCACAATTTTACGATATTTGAAACTTTTAACGGTGAAGAAGTTATCTTTGTTCCTCGAGTTATTAAAGTTCCAAGAATCAGAGCATCAGAATTGAAGAGATTTATATTTCCGATATATTGCGGCTGGGTGGAAGTGATTACGGTATAATTAAAATTTTGTCCAAAAATATTTTTTGATTGTAAAGCAGATTTTAGGTCATTTCTTTGCATCGGAAGTCCAGTATTAATTATAATTGAACAGGAACCATCTTGAAGATGGACTACGGTAGATGGAGCAGAATATGTTGCTTTAAAGCCAAGAGAAGGAATAAAATGTCCTGTTGAAAGAAGTGACAAAATTGGACCATTTTCTGTGACATAACTTTTTGGTTTTAATGGTCCAATTCGAATTCGATTCTTTGAACCATTCATCGCCTGAGGCATTGATGGAAGTGGTTTCTCTCGATTTACGATAATCTTTTTTGAAGAAGGTTTTGCAGTTGGCATTGGTTTAATCAATTTTTGAGGTGGATTTGTTTGTGTTTCTTCTTCTGGAATTGGGTCATCTTGAATGGGATTCTCTCCGGGATAAAAGCCTTGATGATTATGAAGTTGTGCAAATTTATTAAGGTCTAAATGAAGGGCTTGCCAGACGAGAGAATTTGTTGGAGAATTTCCAGTTAAGAGTTCAAAGAGAAGGTTCGGAGAACCACAACAAATATGGCCTCGAGTTGGATCCGGTTGACAATGGGCATCACCCCCGCCAGCAAGGTCTCGGCAGGGATCTGGTTGACCCTGAAAAGGGGATATTGATGCTAATCTAACAATTTTAAATAAAAAATTTGGAGAAAACTCTCATAAAATATGATAACCCTGATCAGGGGTATCAAATTGATTTAAAATGGCCACTTCAAAAACTTACAGAACCATCAAAAAATTTTGTTCATAAAATTACTGTAAAAATGTCTTACTTCAACAACTGGTGTACATTGCATCAATTCCAATGATTGCTTATACCGTAATTGTGTTAAACCTTTTTCACATCCAAAACATCCAACGACCAATAATACCGTAACCAACAAATATCTCACCCATTTCATTTTTTAGTTTATCAAACCTGAAACATACAAAAAAATTTAAATAAAAATTTAAAACAGTAAGAGTCAAAATAAGCCATAAAAATAACGTAATTGCACTTAAAAAAGCACAAACAAACAAAATAGAAAAAAATGATGTGTATGGAATGAATACTATGGATGGATGGAAGGGAAAAGTAAGTTTTAAAACACGTTTCAGTTTCAATAAAAAAAAATGACGAGGAGGAGGGGGATTGGATATCGAAGCCGCGTGTGAACTTGAAAAATTGGAAGGTGAAGAAGAAGAAGCAAAAAAGAAGAATAAATAAAATTCAAGAAAAAAAAAGAAGTTACATTTTCGGATGAGTTTTTCTTTTTTTCTCGTTTTTGGTCAAGAAAATTTACCTCTTTTTTGTTGGAAATGAAACCCCAAAAAAAGCAAGTGTCTTTAAAAAAAGAAGAGGGAGAAGAAAATAAATGGGATCCTTAAAAAAAGTATCCATTTTGAGGGAGTATGTATCTTTGAAAGGGATATGTATTTTTGGGTTCGTGAAAGGGGTTTTAGGTTTTTTCTATGGAGACAGAAAAGGGTAGGTTGGGAACATATTGATTGTTAGCTTTTCAAACAATGCTTAAAAATGGGCAAAAAATGACGTTTGGAAATTGAGCATCCAAAAAAAATTTTTAAAAATAAACTTATTTTGGGTTTAAAGTTTACATGAATGAAATTAACGTTACAGAAACATTTCTATCTATCCCGATTATGAATTAAGACACAAAGTTTAAAGCTTATCTAGTTTAATTCACACACTTGATAACAATTTGAGGGTCCATAATGGAAGAATACAAACTCCCAAAAAAATTTAAACTGAGACAACAAATGTTTGAATTATTAAAAACCTAATTAAAAGGCTATTTCATCTGGGACAATGCTCCAATGTTTCCTCGAAAAGAGTAGTTTTGGTTTTAGGGTTTACATTTCACCAATTTTGAAAAATGAAAATTAAACTTTTCAAATAAAGATGGTTCAAAAAGATTAAACTCGTTCGTTCTATTTTATACGAAACAAAACTAATTACAAAAAACCATTTTTGAAAAAACTAATTCCAACAAAAATATCAAATTTCTTCTCATTTTAAAAAATTTTAACCTTTTCTTTGACGTAAAAATTGGAAAAAAATAGTCTCAAAAAAAGTGTGTGAAAGGTGATACGCTTCAAGAATAGGGTTGTCAAATGGAGATCTCCGGAGATCTCCCGGGAGATCTCCATCGGGAGATCTCCCGGAAGATCTCCCGATTTTTTCCGGGAAATCTCCCGTAATCTCCCGAAAATTTTTTTTCAACACCAAAAATTTTTAAATTTTTTTTTCATTTTTGGTGATTTATTTCTGATAAAAACAGTCAAAAATCATCAAAAAAGCATAAATTTTGGCTCATATGACTGTAATTATCCATTCAGAATTTTTTTGTCGCTTGAAAGTAGTTAAGATATTTAATAATTTACTACAATCTTATGTTTTACTGACATTTTATCTTGGAACAAGGTTACACAGCTGTAAAACTAAATTATTATGACTTTGTTAATGTTTATAATGACAAAAAAATCATTTTTGGTACCTGACTACCTGTTTTGGAAAATCGGGAGATTACGGGAGATCTCCTGGGAGATCTTCCGGGAGATCTCCCGGGAGATCTCCCGCTATTTTAAATCTCCCGGGAGATTTAACAACCCTATTCAAGAATGACTAAAAAAAAGGTTTGAAAAGATCAAAAAAAACTTTGCAGAAAATAATATTTTTTGAACAATTGCAAGTTTCAATGACTCCACCATAAAAATGAGCAAATGCTTGTAGATCAAAGATGAAAAAAGTAGCATACAAAAATGGGGGTGGTTAAAGTTTAAAAAAAAGATAATAAAATCGTTCAAAAAAACAGCTGTTGTGGTTTTTAAATGCTCTGTGACATTACAGTATCCCAAAATATGTTTTTAAATAATAAAAAATAAATAAAACTAAAATTTGTCATCATATTTCAAAATATTGTAATATCAAAAAATTATTTATACAACTTTAAATCAGACACGTAAATTTTTGAAAAATTACAATTTTCTTTTTTTTAAATTTAAAGTTCAATAATTTTTTTGCAGACAAAAAATATAAAATTTATTACAATCAAAATCAAAATTGAATCACAAACATAATACTTTTCATGATTTGGGACAATACTTGCAAAAAATAAATACCGCAAAATACAGCAATAAAAACCTTGAAAAAAAAAGAAAAAAACAAGTTTAAAAAAGGATAAAAGAAAAACTTTGTACTTTTTCTTTAAAACTCTTGTTTGCTTTAAAGATTATAGATTTTTATAAAACAGATCGCAAAAAATAAAACGAAGGTTATCAAAGTTGTTGTATTTTTTTCATTAAAAAGGAAGTAACCAAATGTGCTATTACAAGCCCTAAGGGTATAATGTTACACAAATTAAGCAAATCAAAGTCTTATTTACTTTAAGCTTTAAATCATATTACTGTTTATCTTTTAAAAGGAAAAGACCAGATTTACAAGTTTTTTTTATTGTTGGTCATTTTATATTAGCTTGTAAACCACGTTTAAAGATACTTTCTTTTTAGCTTTTGAAGTCGCAAGAAAAAGAAAAACTTTTCTCATTTTTGTCAAAGAAGAAAGAGATTTTTGTAAAATGCGGAAGAACTAGCTGCTTCTTTTCATCTTCAAAGAATAATTTCAAAGATGTAATTTGATTCTTACGAAAATTTGCTTTTTTTTGAACGCTGAAGAAAAAACGAAGGAGAAAAAGACGAAAATACATTTGCATTTTGGTATAAGAAAAAAAGTAATTTTTTCAACAAAAATGAAACTGATGCAACTTTTTTAATAGTTTAAAAAGATTAAAAACATTTGATATAATATATGCAAATTTGTGTTGTCAGATAGTTAGTTTGAACAAAAAATAAGGAACTAAAAAAATGATAGCTGACGAGAGTGGGATTCGAACCCACGCCCCCGAAGAGACTGGTGCCTTAAACCAGCGCCTTAGACCGCTCGGCCATCTCGCCTTGAGTAACAAGCAAAAATTTGAGTGATAAAATCGACCAACATCGATGTCCTCCAAATGCTTTGTTCTTTTTGTGATCAAAAAAAACGATGAAAAAGTTGCAAATGCTTTTTGAGTTGTTTTGTGATTGACGTTTTTACAATTCCCGTTGAATTTGATTTTGTCACAAAAATTTTGTGTGTGATTTTTTTTTGTGATTTCTGTTTATCACAAAGCTTATCATATTTTAATGATAAATTTATTCATTTTTTCTGAAAAAGGATTCATAAAAATTTCTATTTCTCTGCATTTTTTAAATTTAATCTTATTTTCTTTATTTGACCTTAATATTGTGTCACCTTCTTCTTCTTTTTCTTCTTTTTTGCATCCTTTTTTTAAAGTCATTAGGCGGTGTCTTTTCTTCTTCTTTAACCCACCGAATATCTTCTTCTTTTTTCAGGCATGTATCTTGCGTAAAAGAAGGAAAAGGAAACCAGGTCATAAACGGTTTTCCGATCACCTACTTATTGTTTTTCAAAAATGAAAAAAATCATTTAGTCTTTCTTTCCATAAAACATTTGAAACTGACTTGATATAATTTTTCTGTTTTTTTCTTAAAAAATTAACAGAAAAATGCAAAGTCCTGAAGTACCCCCCCTGGAAGCGGGTATGGTACTTCTCCAAGAAAATCTCTAAAGCCAATTGCTTTTTGTGCCATTGCTTTTACAACTGTTTCTGTTATTGCATGTGTTATTACTCTTCCATTAGTGTATAATCATGTTCAACGAGTTCAATCATATATGTCTGATGAAGTAACATTCTGTAAAACCAGATCAAGAGATATGTGGAGAGAAATGGTTCAACTTCAAGCTGCTACAGGATTCCCAGAAATTATGGGAAATCGAACAAAGCGTCAAGCCTTTGAAGGATATAATGCTGACCCTGTGGGATCTTCCCCGGGAACAAATGGAATGGCTGGACCACCAGGAAGTTGTTGCACATGCCAACGTGGACCACCTGGTCCACCAGGCCCTCCTGGACGTGATGGTCGACCTGGCGCCCCAGGCCGTCCTGGAAACCCTGGACCACCAGGCAGAGAAGGAGTTTTGCTTCCTGGACCTCCACCAAAACCTCCATGTCAAGTAAGAATAATACCAAAGCATTATTAGAATCATCATAAACCCTCTTTAGAAGTGCCCTCCAGGTCCCCCTGGACCTCCTGGCCCACCAGGCCCAAAAGGTCTTCCCGGACCTCAAGGCGAAGCAGGAACACCTGGTCGTCCCGGTACCCCAGGAGTTCCAGGTCCACCTGGCCCCGTTGGACCCCAAGGACAGCCTGGCGAGCCCGGTGACAAAGGACCTCCTGGCCCACCTGGTGAACTTATTAATTCAGCTCCCCCTGGCCCTCCTGGACCTCCTGGTGCACCTGGACCTCAAGGTAACACTTTTATTCATAGTTTGTTCAAAATTTATCCTTTACCTTTAGGTCCACCTGGCCCTCCTGGCAGAGATGGATTAGCTGGTAGACCTGGACCAGTTGGCCCTCCTGGAGATGCCGGTGAAAAAGGAGCTGATGGCTTACCTGGACCTCATGGGGCCCCAGGCCCCAGGGGATCACCAGGCAGTCCCGGTGGATGCGGGCACTGTGAACAAAATAGAAGCACCCAATATCAAAGAAAATAATTTGCAAAATTTTTTATTAAATATCTGTGTTGAAATAATAATAATAAAGCTATTATTTTGAATTCAAAAACTACTATTTGATGAGACATTTTTTTGCAAACTACTTTTCTGCTGCAAATAAATCATTTTTGTTATTCTTTTTTTAACGCCAATCCAACATTGATTCGCTCGCAGAGAAAAAAGGGATATCCATAAAAAGACTTTTCCTTTAAAAACAGTATAACAAAGACGTGTGATAACATCTGATTTTTAAATCCTCTGCTCATATCTGTTAGATAACATGATTGTATAAAAATACCATCTGACAAATTAACATATCTATAAGGCCCCAATAAAAACAGTGTTAGTAAAACATATGATACCGTCTGATTGATTAACATTCTAATTTATTTTGTATAATGGTTTGTGACTATAATTGTTTCATTAACACAAATGATTTGCTTTGTTTAAAATGATTGTCTGTAGTTTTTTTGTCGAATTGAGTAATATTGTGCTTCTGAAAAATTTGATTTAAACAGTTGTCAAAATTGATAAATCTGTATTAAAATTTTACTCAAAAGAATATAATATGATATTATTTTAAAATTTGGTAAAAAACAATATACAATTTCATCATTCCCGTTAATATTCAATAGAAATTTTAATTTAAAGATATTCCATTTTCAGCTCCGAAGAAAAGAGTAATTAAAAAAGTTTGCAACATTGGATAATTTTAATTAATCACACACTGAAAAAAATCGGTGACGCAATTGGGTTTTTTTGTCACCGTCACAGGTCGATTTTGGCATTTGCCGATCTTATAAAGATCAAAATTGTCCATATTTTTCAAAACTGAGCAAAATTAGGCATAAATTGAGTCTTCAAAAAGTCCACATAAAGTTTAAACGTCGGTGCGGTGACAAAAAAAACCCATTTTGCGTCACCGATTTTTTTCAGTGCATATTTCTCTTTTAAAACCGTATGATGAAGTGATACCGTCTGATTTTTAAATCCTCTGCTCATATCCATGAAAAAAATAATTGTGCAAAAAATGATACCGTCTGACATTTTAATTATAATTTTTTACAAAAAAAAGTATCATCAAAAAATGATACCGTCTGATTTTCTAATACCGTATACTGCAAAAATAATCATTTATTGTTTAAATAAAATTTCCTCAATTTCTTCTTTTAAAAAAATAAGAGATGGAACCAATGGGTGAAGTGGGACTCATGGTCCATCAGGCAAGGTTGGAACAAACGACGGTGGCTGTAGGTCACAACTAAATACCAAGAAAATCAGACTATTGAAGAAAATAAATTGTTTAATTTTTTATCAAACGTCTGCGTTGTAATAATAATAAAAAAAGCTTTATTTTGCACTGTTTAAATGTGTTTACCATCCACAGTACAAGTTTATTTAAGCAACCAAAAAAGGATAACAAAAATAATTTTTTTAAACAAAGCCTCCCGCTTTTTTGATTTTAAATTTGATTTTTTGGCTATATGTGTCCGAGGAAAAAAGTGATTCGATCTTCATTGATGTGATCTTGTTTTTATGCACGTTGTTTGTATCCGTACAAATCTTATGATTGCTTGTTGACATTTTTTGTATCGATTTTGTACAAAGTGTTCATTTTTTGTTAGTAAAAGCGATAAGTTTATCCAGTCCTTTCCCTGATCAATTATGGATAAAACTTTTACTAAGGAAGATGGATTACCTGAGTAAGTTTTTGGTGTATCTGTATTAAAAAAAAACGAATAAGTCATCGATAAAAGTACAACAATAATTTTTACAGAGATGACGTTGAAAATGAAGATTCATCAAATCACCAAAGTGATGAATCAATGGAAATGGTAAATCACAGTGATATAAGTGATCCATCCAATGACAAAAATCCTAAGGCTGAAGATGTTGAAAAATTAAGTCACAAAATTGGGGATATTGAGATAAAAGATTCTGAAGTTGTACCAGGTGACCCAATGCATAGTATTAAACATCTTTTAGAAGGAAAAAGCGAAAAGTTTGTTTATCTTTATCTCTGAGATTTGATGCTATAATATAGTTTTTAAGCAATCATAACATGCGCTCCCCTCAAGCTAATGAACCCCCACAAGAAATTGCTCAACCATTAAATCTGCTAAAAGAAGAAGATGAAGCTGCTGCTGCTGCAAAGGAGGTTATTGATGCTGAAGCTATTGTAGAGCCCATTCAAGCAGACACAAATGAAAGCTCAAAAAGTTCTTTGGAAGCCTTTACGGCTGCAGAAAATAATATTTTAAAGAATGCTGAAACTGATGAAAAAAGTTGTTCATCTTCATCTGGCTCTGGATCCCTTGATGAAGATGGAAATCGAAAAGATCGTCGTCGAACATATCATGTCCGGCATAATACTGTCACAATTCCATCACCTGAAAATGTAATTGCAAAAGAAATCGCGGCAATCATTAATGAACTTGCTGATTCACCACCTGATGCATTGATGACTATTTTACAGAAGCGCCTTACAGAATATGCAATTGAAAAAGAGTCTCAATGGAAAGCTGAGAATGAAAGGGTAAGAAAAAAGCAATCAAGCATGTGTAATTAATTAGTCAGTAGACAGCAATTAGAAAAGCTTATTATTTCGTTATTAAATGTAACAAAATTTTAAAAGTTAATTAAAATTTTACCGGAAATTATTACTAAAAGTGCTGACTAAAAAATATTTCTATTTTTTAACAAATTTAATTTTCTTCGGTGTGGTAAAGTAATACTGTAGTTTTGGCAAGAAGCATTAAAATTTTTATAAAAAACTTTTAGTTTTTTTAAAAAATCGTAATTTTCAATATATCAGAAACAAAAGTTACAGTAAGCATTTTTAACAGAAATTTACCACAAATTTATTTTTTAATAAGTTCTCGAATTTCAACAATACCAATTTTTAGTCCCTCGCCAAAACGAAAGCTTTACTTGAATTGAAGCAAGCTTTTGAAAAGAGCAATGCTGCATCAGCTTCCCAACCAACAAGTCGACCCCAAACCCCTCCGGCCCTTTCACCAATTGATATGGAACGACTTATTCGAGAACGGGATCAATCTCGTGAACATGCATCTGCAACAATGCGATCTTTAAGAGAAATTATTCGACAACAAGAACTTTTAATGGATAAAGAGTTATCCCATTCTGAGCATATTAAACATATCCAAAATGAAGAACAAGAAACAAATTCCCTTATTTATCAATTACATAATCGTTATAATTCTTTACTTGCTGATGCTGAAGAAGAGTTGCTACAGTAAGATTATATATAGACTTGGGGTACTGTAATTTAAGTGACAATTTTTAGAGCTGATGTTGCTGTAACTCGAATAAATCGGGATCTTGAAGATTCATCTGTTACCCTTCGATTTAAAGTTCGACAACAAGAAATGACAATTCGATCTCATGAAACAACAATTCAAAATTTGGAAGCTGAAAAGAGAGAATTGTTGGATATTTGTGAGGATTTGGTTGCACATACTGAAGCCAAACATCCATCATTTCAACCGCCACCTCCTGAATTGGATGATATTGGTGGATTCTGAAGATTCTGAATGAATGCTTCTAAATCTAATATGTATTTGTTCAAATTGAACTATTTTATATAACTTATTTATTAACAATTACTAACATATCCAAAGGGATTTAACAATGATTCTTTTTTTCTATGTTGATGGATTATCATTTTTGTGCAGGAATTTTAATTTTTTACTAACTATTGTAAACGTGCCTTAACAACTTTTTTTCAAAAACTACTTTTTAAAGATTGCTTTTTAATGTATTAAAAAGGGATGTATAAAAAAATAAATATATTTATTAAATTACAAAAAATAGTTAATGCATATAAAATTTATACAAAATTAATACAATTAATTAATTACTTGTCTGGAGGGGGCAGTGAAGTTTCTGAGCGCTTGTTTTTGCAATACGGTATCAGCTCTTGAATAATTTTAACTTCTGTTTCAAGAAGATATTGTTGTCTGAAATGGAAAAAGCGTTACTGTAAAAGTATTTACTTTTTCGTTACATGGGCTTTCAACCTGATTTTCAGGGATCAGGTTGAAAAAAAGAAATAAAAATGGCAATTTTAAAGGAGGTTGCACTTTCCCTGATTTTCAGGTTTGTGCACCACGAACTTGATAATCAGGATCTTTTTGTTAGGGAAAATTAATTCAAATCTATTTTCATTACGAGACCCAAAAAATGGAAAAAGTACTTTTAAGCCTAAAACTTACTCCGTCAATTCTTTAAACTTTTTCTTCTCTTTCGCCAAATCTTCAATTGTTTCTCTTTCATGTTTTCGCTTGATTTCTCGGCATTTTTTTACTGCAGCATTATTTCGACTTCGTTTATCTCGATATCGTTGATCACCCTGGGTTGGCGTGGTTGGAGATGACGAGGAAGCAGTCATTATTTGAGATTGCAGAAAAGAGAATTGACTAAATGCTGAAGAGGCTGCAGAAAAGGCTTGAATGAAAGAAGTCTGCGGGGGCGAGGTTACTGTAGACGTGGACGGCGTGGAAGTGGTAGACGATGCATGCATAAAAAATTCTGCAAAATTCATATTAAACAATAAAATATTTTTTGGCCAAAAAAACAGTTACAAATAAAAATAAAAAATCAAAGAACAAATTTCAAGAAGAAAAAAATATATATTAATATTTTTTGTCTGATGCCAGAGGGGAAAAGATGCAGGTGTTTTATTGCAACATGATGTGGAAGGGAAGATAAATACGGTAATAGTATTTACGTAAATAGAGAAATTGAGATAGTTATTTTTAATATTAATCATATGGTTTTATTAGATAGAAAAAAACAGATTTTAAAAATGAAATAATAAGGACAGTTTGAGGTCACTTGAGAGAGGAAAAGGCAAAAAATGTTCAAGTTTTGTGAAAATTTTAAATTTGAATTTTGAGATTTTGAGACATTTTACTGAATTTGGGACTAAATTTAAATTGGATGAGTTTTTAAGAAATACAGTAAAAACTAAAATTTGAATAAAAAATAAGCACGAAAAAGATTTGGACACGGTGTGCTGAAACGTCCTGTGAGCATTTTTTATCGCCTGCTTTTTTCCATATTAAATTTTTAAACCTAGATTCTGAGACAATGAAGCAGTTTAAACGAATTCTGTAAAAACACAAAAAAAGGTTAGGGTAATCTTATTCAATTTCCGTTGAAAAAATAAAAAAAGGAGATTCAGAGTCCACAGGATTCAGAATCTTTCTTTTTTCCTTTGTAAAAATGCAGTGAAAATCTTTTTTTGGCGAAATGAAACTGTTTCGCATGCACAAAAATTTTAATGCATTTTGTATGAGTTTTGTATTGAATTCTGAATCCTGTGGATTCTGAATCTCCTTTTTTTATTTTTTCAACGGAAATTGAATAAGATTACCCTAACCTTTTTTTGTGTTTTTACAGAATTCGTTTAAACTGCTTCATTGTCTCAGAATCTAGGTTTAAAAATTTAATATGAAAAAAGCAGGCGATAAAAAAATGCTCACAGGACGTTTCAGCACACCGTGTTGGATAAAAAGTGAATTTCTGCTCTTGAAAAAAAAATATTTTTGCAAATTATTTGGCAATAAAATGGAAATAAAATTACACTTAAAAATTTAAGAATTTCTTTAAAAATAGCCTTTTATTTCAAAACAAAATTAAAATTCTCCAAAATTCTATTAAAGTCTGGATTTAAAATGAAATATCTCGAACGATAAACATAAACACGAGAATTATAAATTACAGTAACTTGTCTTTGAAGTAACTGTAGTACCAATATTAGCTAATAAACATCTATCTGGGTTACTGTAATTCACCCTCTTATTTAGTATTCCCCATTTTATAAAAGTGCCATCTAAAAACATGAGAATCGGAAGCTATTTAAATAGGCTTTTTTCTTTTTCATGTTTCACAACCAAATGAAACATTCCCTCATTCATATTTTACCCACCCATTTTTTCTCTTCTTCTCTTCTTTTCTTCCCCTCCCACATTTTTGATTTTAATGGCACCTGTAATTTCCTTCTCTTCTTTTTCTTTCTTTTTTCTTCCAGACCATAGAACATCTGATACACACATGGCTGGTCAAAAAACTTTCTCTCTTTAATTTTTCTTTAAAGTTTAATAAATATAAAAAAATGTGAGTAATTGCTCCTTCTTCTTTTTTCTTAAAATTTTTTGTCTTCTTGGCTGTCCTCCCTCCTTTTTTCTTTCCTTCCTTTTCTAGTTAGCTAAATTAAATTGTTAAAAGTAAAAAAAGAAGATAGAATGAAAAGGTAAAGTAGTAACCGTAATATACGGCCCCTTAGGCAAGCTAGCAAGCAAGCAAGAAAAAAGTGCATTTGTCCTCTTATTTCTTTTTTTTTACTTTTACAAAATAAATTTCACATGTTCTCTTCCATAAAAATCTTTTAACTTAAAACTTTTAAGCAGCTTAAAAAAACTGTACGGCACAGAAAAAAAGTGTGCCAAAAAGCAATCAACAAATATTTTTGTCTATTCAAAAAAGTAGGTAATTACAAATAAGTTTTGATATCTCAAAACGAATACAGTAATATTGTTATTATTACTGTGCGTGGTAATCATACTGTAATACAAAAAATGAAAAAAAAAAGTTGGAACAAATTTTTAAAAAATTTAAACAATTGTATTCATTTAAAAAAAATTTATTAATTAAACATTTTTTATTTAAATAATAGAAATATTTTAAAGTAGTAATTAAAAATGTAGTTAATTGTTGAACTCAAAGAAGAAGTCTAAGAAATGTAAAAATTCTTCTTATTACAAATGATTACGGTAGCGGAAGAAAAGGGAAGGAAGTTATTTAAATTTAAATAAATTATCTTTTTATGGTGCAATGAAGGATAAAATTGCGGAAATTATTGTAAAAAAATACTAATTTAAAAAAAATTAATTTTAGTACAGTTGTTGAAAAAAGATTGGAGGTCAAATTTAAATGCGGAGTTAAAAAAGACTGGAAAACTTTTATCTTTATCTGAGCAAGAATTGGTTGATTGTGATGTCGTTGATCAAGGTTGCAATGGTGGTTTGCCATTAAATGCTTACAAGTAAGTTCAATAAATTTAGGTTCACTTTGCAATCAAAATTTGCATAATTAACATCGAAACCGAGATTCAATTTCTTTCCCAGAACCAAATTGAAAAGAATGGTCAAGCGAAAACTATAAAAAAAAGCTATAGTTAATTACAAAACCGTAGGCAGAAAAAAATTTTGGGATGGGCATGTCTTTGATCTTTTGCCGCTTAACACGGCGGCGGCAAAAGATCAAAGGAGTATTTCAATTTTGGAGGGCACAGGTATAGAATGCCCCTTCCTCTCTACGGCCTTGGTTATTTAATTTTTAAAATAAATCCAAAGAAGAATTATGAAACAATCGAAAATTGAGCAAATTTTGATTTCCATCAAATCGGGGGTCATAGCTGCGATTAACTAAATTACAAAAGTCTCAAATACTACTGTTAAAAATAAAATAAAGATTCAAAAAAAATTTGTAAAAAATTTTTTTGAATATTGTATCTCAAAGTTCAAATAGTCGAAAAATGAAAGATACAAAAGAAGCAAATGCAAAAATATTGGGTATCAGAAAATCATAAAGCCAAAAATACAATATTTTTTGTCTTTTTAAAATTTTAGTTTGCGACCAAAAAAACCTTGTTATGTTACATAACTTATGTATTAGAAGTTATGAAACTGTTTTTAAACAAAAATGCTTACAATTTTAATGAAACTTTTAACCTCAGAATCAGTGTTGTGCCGGCCGTTTTTTATCGACTCCGGCGGCATAGTTGCTTTGATGTTTTGGAAGCATCAACTCCGACTCTGGAGTCGAAGTCGCAACAACACTGCTCAGAATGCTGCAAAAACTGGACAAACATTTTTTTATATAAAATTTCAAATTTCAAAATAGTCCTTAAATATGTTTTTTGAAGAAAAAACAATTCTGTTTACAAACAAATAAATTTAAATTGTTTAACGTAAAAAAATCTTTTAAAATAATTGAATAAACTTTAAATGAAATTTCGTTAAGCTTTAAAACTACCGTAATTCATTTACATTTACATAACATCAAAGAAATCACATGTTTATTTTTTTTTGAAACAGACATATTTCCAGTAATCATAAAACATCAGTGTTACATTTCCTTGTTTGTATCATAAATTACAAATAAAATTATTACATTATCCATGGACGTCATGTTTTTCATTACCTCCATTTTTTCGTGGTACAACTTTTTTTATTATTATTTTTTTCAATGCTTTTACTTACTTTTTACGT
>JAMRXY010000125.1:0-35807 GCA_024447195.1 Panagrolaimus sp. LJ2414 | reverse complement strand
AACTCGACGCTTAAATGATGAACTTAAAATTGAAGCAGAATTTTCAAAAAGGGTAAACATAATTTAACTTAGAAGAAGTCGTAATTTTTTAACTTTTAGATAGAAACTGAGCACACAAATTTGGCAAAACAGCTTGAAAACATGATTGAACAAGAAATGAATAGGGAAAAAACATGGCTTAAAAATGTTGAATTAGCGGAAAAACTTGATAAAATTGCAAAAGCTGAAAATGTCTCAGAAACTTCAAATCAAACCCCTGTTAAGAAAAAAACGAAGACAAAAGTTAAAGTTAAAAAACCAAAAGAAGGAAACTAAAGTTGAAAAATATTTTTCTCGTGCTTAAACTTTATTTTAAAAATAAACTACACATTTTGCATACACTTTGAACAGTTGCAGTGAATTAATTTACATAGCTCTGATAGATTCAAAGAAGATATCATTATAAAATTTAAAGTTGGAAGGTATACCTCTTTTTGCACAAGCAAGTACTGTGATTTATTTGGGGTTTTCTGTTCCTCGTTGACAATCGACCTCTTTTTGTACTAAAATTTTTTTCAAAAATATTTTTCGTTGTTTTTTTGTGATTTGAATAGGCTGAAAAGAAGACGACGAAGAAAGATGACGACTCAATATTCTTCGATAACAATTGGCTGGAATGTAATTCCAACGCCATTTATGTTAAAATATAAATATGATACAAATATTACACAAATTTGTACATCGATTGGTAAAGATGGTTATAACTATATTGTTTTCCCTGTTGGCGGATTAGAGCGTGCCAAATATGAATTCCCAAAAGATGCTGAAGTATCGACAGCAGATATTCCACCGATAAATCTTCCAGATGCACAATTTCATCAATATTTATGGAAAAATTATATTACTGGTAGAATTTCACCTTGGATTGACACCGATTGTGAGGATGCAAATCGTTCAAAAATTTCAATGAATGCATTAAGAATGGAATTGAGACATGCTGCATATCTTGGTTTACAGGATGTTATTATTGCTGTTAAAAGAGTTGAATATGATAATTTGATAAAAGTTATTTATCATTGTTTATGGGTTGAATGTCTTGATATTAAGTATGTAAGATGAGGCTGCTTTTAGCAAGCTTAATAATTTTAACCAATTTAGTCTTAAAAGGACTTGTACAAGGTAGTCTTGTAGGCTATTTAACTTCTTTTAACAAAAAAATAATTTAAAAGATTTAAATATTTTTTCTCATAAATGAATTTATGTTTACTTATTTAAATTCCAGAGTAATACTTCTGTTTCCAGCAAACAAAACTCATCTTTTAAATCATGAAAAACTCAAAGATACAAATATTTTTAATCTTTGGATAAATATTCGTCGAAGTTTTAAAAATTACAGTACTGAAAAAGTTGCTGTTGGTATAAAACTTGCTGGAAATCAAATGGATGAAGAATTCACAAATTCAGATTTTTATTCAAGATGGCGAGGGGAACCATTGGATTTATTTGCATTGAGTGCCGACATCTTTAGCGATTCATCATCGATGATATTAGCACAAACGACGATCGGTGGACTGTTTACAATTCCATATTATCAAAAATTTTTGATTGTGTGTGAAAAAAATAAATGTGAACCGGTTTTGCGTAAACATTTTGTTGAAACTTTATCTCCATTAGTAAACAACATAATTGTTCAAAGACAGTTACCAACATTTACAGACTGGGATTTTTCTTTGCATGATCAGCTTACAGTAAGATTTTAAATCCTGCTTTAAAAATTAAAGTTAGTTTAACATATCAAACACTATTTAGCTTCCATCAACTCCATCATGGAAAGATTTGACAAGCTTTGATTATCAAAATATGGAAGCCGATAAACTTAAGTATAAGCTTTATTCCGAAGCTTTACAAAAAGTTATCCATGAACAACTTATTGATCATGATGGTATTGTTGTTGTTTATATTCTTGGAGCGGGGCGAAGTGGATTAGCACAAATTTGTATGGATGTCATAAAAAGCAGTGTACCAGAGACAATCCGAAATCGAGTTAACCTTATTGCAATTGAAAAAAATCCTCATGCTGTTTTATCTTTGACTTATTTCAATGAAATTTTGTAAGTCTATTTCGATATCTAAAATTGTGTAATGAAGAATATTTAGATGGCATTCAAAGGTTAAAATCATTGAAGGAGACATTCACCACGTTTTCAAGGATTCAACCACAATTCCCAAAGCTGATATTATTGTTACAGAACTTTTGGGGTCATTTGGTGATAACGGACTTGTACCAGAATGTTGGAAAAGCGCCTTACCGATTTTAAAAGAAACCACTGAATTCATCCCATCAAAATTTGAAACATTTCTTGCTCCAGTTTGTGCAACGAAACTTCGAGATCAACTTCGTGATTCCATGGTTTCAACATTTGAAGAAAAGCGGGCCGTTAATGCTAAATTTAACCGAGAAACAGGAGAATTTATATATTGGCGACCAAAAACTTGGCATGACCATTTTTATGTTTCTTCAATGAAAAGATTTTTCGCCCCCGCACAACCTCAACATGTATCCCAATTCATTTGTCCTTCCGTCGATGTAGAATGTAATAATGAACGACACAATATCATTAAATATGAGATCGAAGAAGCATGTGAAATTGATGGATTTGTTGGATATATGGCTGCAGTGTTAGCGAAAGATGTCTTTGTTTCAAATTCTCCGTATTTCCGAAAGGGAAAATACACATGTTCAAAAAGTTGGCTGCCTTGTTACATTCCACTTCGTGATGGAATTCATGTTGCAAAAAATTCACAAGTTCTATTCTATTTTTGGAGAAAAGTTTCTGATGAAGGAGTATGGTATGAATGGAAAGTTGAATATACGGTAAGTTAAAAAAGATTGTTTTTCTGGATACGGTAGTATATTGCCCTCTTAAAAAACTAATATTTTTTAAATGCAAAAACACCGTTTTTAGGATTTTAATAATGGTAAAGTTGAAACTACGGAATTACAAAATGAAAATGGCGAATCATATTTCATTTCACTGCCACCCAATTCAGAAGATATTAAAAGCTATTTCTGATCTCACTTTTCTTTATTTGTTCTTCTGTTTTTTTATTCTTTGTCAATCTTACTTTGAGGAAGAAAAAATTCAAAGATTGATTTCATTCAAAGTAGTATCACAAAATTTTGTTTTTCAAAAAAATTTTATGATACTAAAATTGTCAATAAAAATCCTTTTTAATTTTGTTTATTAAATCCAAAATGAAATCATAAAAATCAACATAAACGTATGATAATTACAGCATTCAAAAATCTGCAATTTCATCTTTTGGTTCGTCTTTTTCAGCTGCGATACGAATTGGAGTTGGACACCAATGTCGATTATAAATATAAAAGCCCCCAATTACGGTATAAGTTACAACTGGTGCAGAAATAAGCCACCAATGTTGAGTTCGAATAAGTAAAGCAGCAATAAAAATTATAAGTTCACTGCTAAAAAAGATGAATCCAACCAGACGTAAAATATTGCATTTTGTTGTAATTTTAGGTTCATCTTCAACTGGTCCATCCGGGATTTCATTGATTGGAAGCTTTTTCCAATACCATAGAACCTTAAAATTTTATTTTTTAGGGTTAACTAAATTTAGTTAAACTTAGTTAAAAGATCCATTGAAAAACGCTTCATATTGTCAAGGTTATATATTATTTAACAAACTTATTTACTTACTTGTAAGGTTGAAATTTGAGCTACAGTACTTGAAAAGAATGCCATAATGACATACTGAATTGGCATGATCAATAAATAATTTTGCATAAAATCTGTAGTTTTACCAACTGCCGTAATTGTTACAGATAAATTTGCAATACCATAAGTTGATCGACGTTTAATATTCAGAAAAATCTGCAACAAATTACTGTGATTTTATTTTACAATGAAAAATAAAGACCTGTGGAAAAGTTTCTGCACTCCATAAAACAATAGAAAGCCATTCAAGATCTTTATAAACGTTAAAAACTGATTGAACCACTGCTAACGTGATCCAAGTTGGTACAAGCAAAACGGCAGCAATAGTTTTTAGACGCGAAGAAGGTGTAAAAATGTAGAACTGAATTAACAATAAAATTTCCAAAATTGGCATATAAACTGCTGATCCATAAACATACCACGGCATTCCGCCGTATTTAAAGACAAAAAATGCATTATTGAATGCTGCAGTAAAATTTAAAATTGCCCATCCGAGTGAGATTCCTTGAACAGTACGGTAACGGAAATTTCGAATTACTTGAGGAAGCAAAACTAAGAACCATGCAACTGTGCTACAGTATCCACTGATGTTTGCTAACGCGCAAAGCCCTTGCGGTAAATGGCAATCACATGATTGATAAATTGGATTTCCCTCAACCGTACATGAATTCGTAGTCATCTGAAATTCTAAATAAATAATTGGTAAAAGATTCTTTAATTTTGATTAAATTAATAAAAAGATTCTCGCAAATATTTTATAGAATACATTTTAAACCAAAAATAGTTTTTTCGTTGTTTTCGATTTCTTCAAAAAAGATAGAAAAATGGAAAAGACACTCTTTTGCAGTTGATGCGAAATTGAATAAATGCTTTTCTTTTTTCAAACCGCGTAACCTTTTATAATCAGGACTCAAAAATAATTTTTCCTTATTCCCTCAAAAATACTAAAAATTAATGCCGACAAATGTGAGAAAACATATTTTTATTTTGCGCAGTGTATTTTTTTTTCTTTTACTTCAAAAATGTGTTGAACAAAAAAAAGAGTGACAGAGTTAACGGCTTTCATTGTCTACTTTTTCAATGCTTTTTTCTTTGCTGCTTTGCTTTCAGAAGAAAGAACATCGAAAATGGCAGCGAAGAAGGACATTAGAAGCAAAAAAAATTTGTTTGAAAAATCAATTTTTAAAAGCAAATTTAATATCTCACAAAATGACACTTTCTAATGAATAATTTTCAAGGATATCTTAAATCCAACGTAGCTTTTAAAGAAATATCAAAACTAAATCATTCATTCATTTTGAACAATTTTTTAGAAGAAGAAACAATGCAGATAATGGTTTACAACCGGGAGATGCTTGCTTTCGTGTTTAATTGCTTTTTTTTATCACAATCGCAAATGTGATATGAAACAAAACAAGCACAACACAAAAATTGATTACTTTAAAAAGGAAAAAAGCATTGAAACAAATTTAAGTACACATAGACTTTGTATGATGATATTATGAATTTTTATAAACATGTTTTTGCTACATTATTATTATCTAGTCATTTTTTATGTTTTGTTATTTTCTTTGATAAATAAAATTTTTTAAACCTAATGATATTTTAATAATTTTTCCTTATTCCCTTTTTTTTAAATGCTTTTATAGAAAATGTTACAAAAAAATAAAACTCAAATTTTGTTTCAAATCAAAGCATAAATATATCTCTAAATGTCTGATTAAATGAAAAATGCAAACTATGCACAAAAATCAAAAATATACTCTGTTTTTTTCATTATCAATGTTTAAAATATATTTTTGATTGATTAAATGTTGATTAAAATGATAGAAATGGCCACCCACAATGAGACCACCCTAAAAGTGCGAGGTACCCAGCGTATATAATATGAAGATAATGAACAATGAATGTTATTTCTGATAATAACAATAAAAACAATGTTCGTTTTATTGTTTTTATTGAACATTATTTTATTTTTGTTTAAACTAATAGCCTGGATTTTGCTTTTGGTATTGCCCTTAGGGGTCACTTATTAGTGAGTTTCGAAATATTGATATTTATAGTTACAGTCGTTTGATTGTTATAGTTTTTACCTAAGACATCGCTCTAAATATTTTCAACGTCTTGGACTTCCTCAACCTCCAATTACATCACTTTTCCTGGGCAACCTTGAAGAATTTGAACGAGATGGAAAACATCATGAAAAGCTCGTTGAATGGCATAAAAAATTCGGGCCAACCTTTGGCATGTTACAAGGTGCTCATCGTGTCATTGTAACTTCGGATTTGAACATAATCAATGAAGTTTTTGTTAAACAATTTCATATATTTCAAGCACGACAGCTTCATGCTGCCGCAGCTATTGATCAAGAAAACGGAACTCGATTAAATGTCTTTTTAACACAAGGAAATCGATGGAAGCGTTTAAGAGCATTATTTTCGGCATCTTTAACAATTTCAAAAATAAAATCTGTTGATCCTGTCATGAAAAGAGCGCATGATGAATTAATTGAAGTTTTAAAAAAGCAAGAAAAAAACGTCATTGATATTATACCGTAAGTTTATTTACATCCAATATGATATGTTGATATAAAAAGGAATGAAGCCAAAAATCTATATCCATCTTCTAAGACAATAAAGCTCAAAATCCTGATGTCCTTGTCTTTTTGCAAAACAGTATGATTATAAAACATAAAATTTTTAGAAGCATCTTAGACATGACATTTGCTGTTATCTCTCGCACTGCAATGGGAGCTGATGAAGAATTTGGAAAAAGTGATTACCTAAAAAAAGTTTTGGGTCTTTTGGGGCCAAGAGAAACTGTCAAAAGTCGTATTGCAACATTCTTTGCTGGGACTTATGATTTTTTATGTGTTACAAAATACCTTCAACTTTTAACATTCAAATTTACAGCAGTGAAATTCGCAACTCAAATGAGAGAAAAAGTTGATGTAAGTTATGGTGATATTTTATAATTCATGATAAAATAAATTTTAAATTATCAGAAAGCAATAACAAAACGTGAAAATGAAAGTGCTGATGAGAAAGTTAAAAGACATCAAGATTTTTTGGATTTTCTTCGGGAAGCTCAAGAAGATGATTTGGATACAACAAATAAATCAAACATGGATTTGAAAATTCCTAAAAAGCTTACAAGGGATGAATTAATTGGATCTGCCACGACTTTCTTGATAGCTGGAGCAGACACAACTGCGACATTAATTGTTTATTGTTTGTATGAGCTTGCTTTGCATCCTGAATTCGAAAAAATTGTTTTACAAGAGATTAATGATTTCATTACATGTGAAGTAAGTTGAGTTTTATAGTTTTACTAATTAGAATAGAAATTTATCAAAAACCACAATTTGTTATATGATGTCTTATCACATTATTTGTCATCAAATTTAGGATGATATCAACTACAAAACAGTGAAAGACCTCGAATTTCTTGAAAGATTTGTTAAAGAAACTGCTCGATTGCATCCATTTGCACATCCGTTAGTTTTATATTACTCTTGATCAATCAAATATAATAACAGTTTTTTAGAGTAACCCCTCGTCGAGCTATTGAATCAACGAGTGTTCGGTATTCAGACGGAACATTTCTGCATATTGATAAAGGCACTTGCATTCTTCCAAATATCCCTATAGTAAGTATCGAGGAAAACATCTGGGGAAAAGATGCTGCAGAATTTAATCCTGATCGGTTTCTTTCTGAGAATTATCAACACCGTCATTCAATGGCATGGCTTCCATTTGGCGCAGGTCCACGAATTTGTCCTGGAAAAAATTTAGCAATTTATGAAACAAAAACAACACTTATCAGACTTCTGAAGGAATTTAAGTTTGAAATTTGTGAACAAACAGAGGTAAATATTTTTAGAATTAAAACTCTAAAACAGATTTTCAGACAACTGAAATAACAAAAGTTTTGGTGGGATTTGATTCGCTAACAATGAAAATCGTTCTACGACAACCTATGAATTTTCAATTTGAAGAATAACTCATCTAGAATATACTTTTTTTGTACTAAATCTATTATTTAATAATAATAAAAAAGAGGACATAAAATTAAATTCAAATTGTAATTAAAATTTCGATTGAAATATATCAACTGTTACATCTTTTCTTTTTTCAAAATCACATTTCGTAAATATATATACATTCTTTTTTTTTTACATAGTCTATGCAGCCTTTATTACCTGTTTTAGTTTTTATTTTTAATTCTAAATAAAAATCTTACAAAATGTGAACTACAGTAATCCAAAACAAAATTTCAAAAATGCATTTTGGCATAATGAAACATAACAGCAGGAAAACAAACTAACCGTTAAAAACGCTTTCAAAAATACATAACATTTATTATTGGCAATAATTCTTATAAATTTGCAACATTTTAAAACAAGCTTTAGATTCAAAAATATGTTAAAAGTTGCACCAAAAGCAAATGGAAAAACAAAAGAGCCAAAAGGGCAACAAACTCGTGATGAAGGAAAATTTGTTGATCTTCCGGGTGCTGTGAAAGGTGAAGTTGTTGTTCGATTCCCTCCAGAAGCAAGTGGATATCTTCATATTGGACATGCAAAAGCTGCTTTGTTGAATGCATACTATCAAAAAGAATTTGAAGGAAAGCTCGTTATGAGATTTGATGATACAAATCCTGCAAAAGAAAATGCACATTTTGAAGAAGTTATTAAGGGTGATCTTGAACTACTTGGAATAAAGCCTGATATTTGGACACATTCTTCTGATCATTTTGATGTTATGATTGAATTATGTGAAAAGTTGATGAAAGAGGGCAAAGCTTTTGTTGATGATACGGATACTGAAACAATGAGAAAAGAACGTGAAGAAAAAGCAGATTCAAAAAATCGAAACAATTGTATGTTTTTTATTTTCTTTTTTCTATTAATTTGATTGGGTATACAATACAAATACATATTTTAGCCGTTGAAAAGAATCTCGAACTTTGGGAAGAAATGAAGAAAGGTTCTCCACGAGGACAAGAATGTTGTGTTCGAATCAAGATTGATATGAAGCATAATAATGGTGCCTTGCGTGATCCAACAATTTATCGATGTAAAAATGAACCGCATGTTCGAACTGGTGATAAATACAAGTTTGCTTTTTAAATTTCTTTTTACCCGATTGCTAACAGTACTTCATTTTAAGGGTTTATCCAACGTATGATTTTGCATGCCCAATTGTTGATTCTCGTGAAGGAATTACTCATGCACTTCGAACCACAGAATATCATGATCGAGATGATCAATATTACTTTATTTGTGATGCTCTTGGATTAAGAAAGCCATACATTTGGGAATATGCTCGTCTGAATATGACTCATACAGTAATGAGTAAAAGAAAGCTTACTCTTTTGGTTGATGAAGGAATCGTTGAAGGATGGGATGATCCTCGACTTCCTACTGTACGTGGTATTATTCGTCGTGGTTTAACCGTTGAAGGCCTCAAACAATTTATTCTCGCGCAAGGTGGTAGTCGTTCAATTGTTGTCATGGAATGGGATAAATTATGGGCATTCAATAAAAAAGTCCTTGACCCGATTGCACCGAGATATACAGCTCTGGAAGGAAATTTGGTTACTGTAAATGTGAATGGTGCCAAGGCAGAAACAACCAAAGTTAATCTTCATCCAAAGGTTTGTTTTTTCTTTTGATACATTTTGATTTACTTATTTATTTTTATAGGATGCTGCAGTTGGCAGTAAAGAAGTCCATTATGGTCCCAAAATTTTCCTTGAACAAGTTGATGCTGATTTGATGAATGAAGGCGACATTGTCACATTTGTTAATTGGGGAAATCTTAAGCTTATAAAGGTTGAAAAGAAAGATGGGCATGTGGTTTCAATTAATGCGGATCTTGATCTTGATAATAAAGATTTCAAGAAAACGTTGAAAGTTACATGGCTTGCTGAACCATGCCTTGATATTCAAGCTGTTCGATATGATCCTGTGATCAGTAAAGCAATTATTGGTAAAGAAGAAGAATGGAAAAATTATGTCAATAAGAACTCCAAGGTTTGCAATTATTATTATTAATAATCAATTACAGTAATTTTCTTTTAGCACACTTTCACATTCAAAGCAGAAGAAGCAATCAAATCTGTCAAAAAGGGTGAAGTGATTCAAATTCAAAGAAAACAATTTTATATCTGTGATAAAGTTGCTGAAAATGGAAATCCTGCTGTTTTTATTGAAATCCCTGATGGTCATTATAAATCCACAAAAAGCTGATTTTGTTTTTGGTTGTTTTGTTTAATTTTTTATAATAAAAGTATATAATTTTATTGTTCTTTGTAAATATTAATTTCAATAATTTTTCCACATGCTGCATGTGGATCATTAATACTCGAATATTAAAATGTCCCGTTTATTTAATTTTTTCAGGTGTCTGTTTCCCTCTTGAAAAATTTGAAATGTAGATAATAATCGATGCGCCAAACTTGCGCATCGTGATCCTAATCTTAAAAGACCGAAATGGTTTTCTCCTGAAACAGCTTCATTGATTTTCTTACAGTGTCCCAAAACTTTGAAACACTATGTACAATAATTTATTTTACCAAATGACTTTAAAAAAATAAAATTTATCACATAAGTAGTTTCGAATAAAATTGAATCAAAGTTTTGATATTGCATGTGTTGATGATTAAAGAAGATTTTCATTGTTTCACCTTCATTCTTGTAATGAAATTGAACCACCGTGTCAGAAGCTCTTGGTTCTTCGCGCCAGTGTCAATGAAATTTATTGTCTTATCAGATCTGATTTACTCTGCAGAATAAATAGGTTTCCCGTTAATTATGTTGACACTTGTTTTATAAAAATGTTGATAAATCCCTCCCCCAAATATGAGGATACTTTTTGATCTTTTGCCACTTGCGAGAACTAAAATTATCTAAGTTTTTTGATTTCAAACAATTGGCAGTTTTTAGATTAATAGTTGTTTTTTATTATTAATCTAAAACTGCCTTTAAAAAGGAACTCGATTGAAGGTTGGCTCCTTAAGGACCATAAACAAAAATTCGACTGTATTTTAAAAAATTTATAAAACTACAGGATGTCAGCAGGGTGGCACCGGGGTACGTGCCCCGTCTGAAATTGATGAAAAAAAAAATTGCCGCTGGCGGCAAAAGATCAAAGGCGTGTCCCCCAAATGGGTCTGTGACCCTTCTATAAAAACAGTGTTGTTGCGACTCCGACTCCGGAGTCGGAGTTGGAGTCGATGGGTCGGAGTCGACTCCGGCACAAAATTTTAAAAATTGTCAGAAAAGCCGTTTCTGTTGAATTTAATCGCTGTAAACCTTATTTACCGATAGTATAAGCATATTAGGTTATTAAATAAAGCTTTTAAATTAGCTTAAACAGATTTTTCGAAATTTTCAAAAAATTTTGAAAAAAGTGTGAAAAATTTTTTTGTTAACAAAAGTTGTTAAAAACCACCAGAAACTGTTAATATATGAATTAGATATATTAAATAGTAATATTCAGCGTCAAAAGAGCATTTCTACATGTTTTACAAGATTTTTTTGAGTGGGAGTCGACTCCATGACTCCGACTCCGGAGTCGACTCCAGTGACTCCGACTCCGGAGTCGGAGTCGACCAAAAATAAAAAGCACAACACTGTATAAAAATGTGGGAGCAAAAGCAAGGCAAAAGGCAAGGGATCGAATACTTTGAGCTGATTGAATATCAACAAGGCATAAGTTTATTTAAATAATAAATAATACAGAGGAAATAATACAGAGGCATAAAAATACAAAACAAAGGCAATAAAAATACAATCAAGCAAGAAGAGATTAATCACCACAGCGGTTGATTAACTCAAGAACTGCACCTTTCTGCTGCTGCTGCCAAAGTCCAAACTGACTCTTTTGACGAGTCTGGGTTGCTTATATATTGGTCGGTTGACCTAGGTTGAGCTCTGGGGGGTTTTATTGGATTTTCTGTTCTTGCAGGTTTATATGCAGGGATTTCGCTGCAGAAATTCCTGACAAAAAATCCTACTGACGTCATTGTCAAAACAAATTATTATTATCCATCTTGTTTGAAGTTGAAAAATATGAATAATAATATTGCATTGAAAAAAAGCATTTTTGTACCAACCCGTAACACAAATTTTCTTTATTTAAATATTATTTCATTTCATGAGTCATAATATATGTACATACTTCTTTTCTTCTTTTTTGCTTTCCACGATTTACCTTTACATTATTCATGCTGTTGCTTATTTTTTTGTTAAAGCAATATTCTCTCTGCAATTCTTTGTTTAGTGTTTTTTGAAAACCGCAGATCATGTTGCTGATGCATGATTTTTTATAAAAAATAAAATTCGGCTAAAATAGTCGCTTTTGAATATTTGAGAAATTTTTATTCAAAAAAAGACGAGTTTGGTGTTAAACGGAGATTTCCTGTTTTTTCGGGGAATCTTCAGTAATATCCCGAAAACAATTTATTACTTCAAATATTAATAACAATTAGAACCATTTGTGGAATCGTGAAACTATACTTTTTTTAAAATAAATTTTTTAAATTCATTTCCAGTTAATTTAAAGCGCTTTAATTTTAATGACCCAATATATTATTCAACCCAGTAATTTGCAAATACAACCACTGCAATGTGAGTTCTATGATTTAAACGTTTGAACTTTTTAAAATGAGTATGTATGATTTTCTACAAATTGTTTCTACCCCTCAATTAATCCGATAGGGCTTTTGAGCCAACTGTATTTATTTAAAAGGATTGACATTTTAAATGTATTACTCATGTTTTTTATTACGACAGTTGTCAGAAAATCTGTTATGTTAAAAGAGTACTACAGAATTTGTACTTCCTGTATAAGAGTTCAGAAGTAAACTAGTGGCTCGGGGTATAAAATGCCTTCAAGGGGGTCGGAATATAGGGTCTTAAAAATATATCACAGGGTCTTAAATTTACATATCAAAAAAAAATTACAAAAAAAACTTTCACGGGGTTTAAGATATCTCGGCTCGAAAAAAGCTAGGGTTTATGTCGAGCTCGGGGTATTCAAGCTCGGCCTCTATCTAGTGAGACAACCGGGAATAAATTTGCATATCTTGAAAATTTGCATAAAATAAACATCCAGGGGGTTTAAGATATCTCGGCTCGAAAAAAGTTCGGGCTTGTGTCGAGCTCGGGCATAATAATGAAGAAAAGAACAAATAAAAAATTTTTTTTAAAATTTGCATAATTATATCCTGAGGGGATTACGGCTCGGGAGACCCATCCCATCGTATTCCCCCCAAAAAACTGACCATAGATCATGTATCATGTAAAAAACTAATTTTTTGAAAATTTGCATAAAAATAGTCATTCCCTGAGGGGATTACGGCTCGGGAAACCCATTCCATCGTATTGCTCTCGAGAAACTGACCATAGATCATGTATCATGTAAAAAAACTAATTTTTTGAAAATTTGCATAAAAATCGTCATCCCCTGAGGGGATTACGGCTCGGGAAACCCATTCCATCGTATTGCTCTCGAGAAACTGACCATAGATCATGTATCATGTAAAAAACTAATTTTTTGAAAATTTGCATAAAAATAGTCATTCCCTGAGGGGATTACGGCTCGGGAAACCATTTCCATCGAATTCCCCTCGAAAAATCGACCATAGATCATGTATAACATTAAAAACCTATTTTTTTGAAAATTTGCATAAAAATAGCTATCCCCTGAGGGGATTACGGCTCGGGAAACCCACTTCATCGTACTGCTCTCGAGAAACTGACCATAAATCATGTATCATGTGGAAAAAGTTTTTTTCGGGCCGAAAGTCCGTCCCGGTGCAGCCCCAGGATCGACCCCAAAAAAAAATTTCACTATCACCATTGAATTCCTCATCAGAAGAAAGCCAAATCGAAAAAAAAATTTTCGGGACGAAAATCCGTTCCGGTGCAGCCCCAGGGTCGGTGCAGGGGTCAGCTCCAACAAAAAATCCATCCCCAACCCACCCCGCACCGATTCCGCGCTTAAAATCCAAAATTCCAGATTTTGAAAAATTCCATATTTTCAACGTACTCCCCCCTTTGCGATTTTTTTTGCTCACAGAACAATAGAAGTGTTATTTGCCTTAAAGGCATAAAACCAATTGGCGGCGATTTCTGAGAATCCCAGATCAGATGAACGAATTCTGTAAAAGCCAAACATTTTTAAATTCCATGCTACAGTCAGAATAAGAGTTTCAGAAATTTAGCTTTTTTCACGGCTTCAATCGGCGACATGGCCCTTAGTTTTCTGTATAGAGGGAACTAGGGGGCTCGGGGTCACTATCGTTGGGTAACCTTATATCCCAGGTGGGTCGAAAAATTTGCATATCAATAATCCCCAGGGGGTTTAAGATATCTCAGATCGAAAAATCTCATGATAAAGTAAAGGTGAGGCATTAAAATGAAGGAAAAACAAAAAAAAATTTTTGGAAAAATTTGCATAATTATGTTCTGAGAGGGTTACAGCCCCGGAGATCTGTCCCATCAGAATCCCCTTAAAAAACTGACTATAGATCATGTATAATGTAAAAAAACTGTTTTTTTCAAAAATTTGCATAAAAATAATCAACCCCTGAGGCGATCACAGCTCGGGAGACCCATCCCATCGTAATCCCCTCGAGAAACTGACCATAGATCATGTATCATGTCAAAAAACTAATATTTTGAAAATTCCACTCCCACTCCCACTTCCACTTCCGGAATTTCGGGGGCAAAATTCCACTTCCACTCCCTTTTATATTTCACCCCCCATCGATTCCACTCCCTAACTAACAAAAAATTTTTTTTTCGAAAATTCCACTCCCACTTCCACTTCCGGAATTTTGGGGGCAAAATTCCACTTCCAATCCCTTTTATATATCACCCCGCATTGATTCCACTCCCTAACTCAAAAAAAATTTTTTTTCGAAAATTCCACTCCCAATTCCACTTCCGGAATTTTCAACCCAAAATTCCAATTCCGCTCGTTGTTATACTCACTCCCCCATCGATTCCACTCCCTAACTCAAAAAAAATTTTTGGGACGAAAATTCGTCCCGGTGCAGCCCCAGGGTCGTCCCAAAAAAAATTTCATTATCACCATTGAATTCCTGATGAAATTTGGCTCCAGAAGATAGCCAGATCAAAAAAAAATTTTTGGGACGAAAATCCGTCCCGGTGCAGCCCCGGGATCTGTCCCAAAAAAAATTTAATTATTACCATTGAATTCGTCATGAAATTTGGCTCCAGAAGACAGCCGGGTCGAAAAAAACTTTTTTTGGGACGGTGCAGCCCCAGGGTCGGTGCAGGGGTCAACTCCAACAAAAAATCCATCCCCAACTTACCCCGCACCGACTCCACTCCTAAAATCGAAAATTCCAGATTTTGAAAATTTCACGAAAATCAACGTACTCCCCCCTTTGCGTTTTTTTGAAAAAACAGAACAATAGGCGGATTCTATTTGCCCTTAGAGAAAAAATATGTGCACGCGATTTCTGAGAATCTGGAGCCAGATGAACAAAATCTGTAAAAACAATATCTGTTTACTTTTTCGTGAATCATCCAATAGAAGCTTTTCAGAAGTTCATCTCATCACAGGGCTTCAATCTCGAAGGTGGCCCTTAGTTTTGTGTATATTGTGAACTAGTGGGCTCGGGGCTATGGAATATGGGTCTTACGGATATCCCAAGGGGGTCGAAAAATTTGCATATCTGGGATCAGGGGGATATAAGATATTTCAGATCGAAAAAAGATCAAGTTAAAATCATGCTCGGGTATTAAAATGAAAAAAAAACGAAAAAAAAATTTTGAAAAATTTGCATAAAATTTTTCACCCCCTGAGGCGATCACAGCTCGGGAGACCCATCCCACTGTATTCCCCTCGAGAAACTGACCATAGATCATGTATCATGTCAAAAAACTAATTTTTTGAAAATTCCACTCCCAATTCCACTTCCGGAATTTTCGGGGCAAAATTCCACTTCCAATCTCATTTATATGTAATCCCGCATCGATTCCACTCCCTAACTAAAAAAAAATTTTTTTTTGAAAATTCCACTCCCAATTCCACTTCCGGAATTTCCGGGGCAAAATTCCACTTCCACTCCCTTTTATATGTCATCCCCCATCGATTCCACTCCCTAACTCAAAAAAAATTTTTTTTCGAAAATTCCACTTCTACTTCCACTTCCGGAATTTTTGGGGCAAAATTCCACTTCCACACCCCTTTATATATCACCCCCCATCGATTCCACTCCCTAACTCAAAAAAAATTTTTTTTTCGAAAATTCCACTCCCACTTCCACTTCCGGAATTTTCAACCCAAAATTCCGATTCCGCTCGTTGTTATACTCACTCCCCCATCGATTCCACTCCCTAACTCAAAAAAAATTTTCGGGGTGAAAATCCGTCCCGGTGCAGCCCCAGGATCGGTCCCAAAAAAAATTTCATCATTACCATTGAATTCCTGATGAAATTTCACTCCAGAAGATAGCCGGATCAAAAAAAAATTTTTTGGGACGAAACACCGATCCCGGTGCAGCCCCAGGGTCGGTCCCAAAAAAAATTCCATTATCACCATTGAATTCCTGATAAAATTTGGCTCCAGAAGATAGCCGGGTCGAAAAAAAATTTTTTTGGGCCGAAAATCCGTCCCGGTGCAGCCCCAGGGTCGGTGCAGGGGTCAGCACCAACAAAAAATCCATCCCAAACCAAAGTCCCATCGACTCCACTCTTAAAATCGAAAATTCCAATTTTTGAAAATTTCACAAAAATCAACCCTGTGCGTTTTTTTGAAAAAACAGAACAATAGGCGGATTCTATTTGCCCTAAGAGAAAGAATTTTCGCACTCGATTTCTGAGAATTCCAGCCTAGATGAACGAAAACTGTAAAAACAATATCTGTTTACTTTTTCGAGCTTCAGCTCAACTAAGCTTTTCAGAAGTTCATCTCTTTACATCTCGTCAATCTCGAAGGTGGCCCTTGTTTTTCTGTATAGCGGGAACTAGTGGGCTCGGGGTCAATATCGTTGGGTAACCTTATATCCCAGGTGGGTCGAAAAATTTGCATATCTGGGATCAGGGGGATATAAGATATCTCGGATCGAAAAAAATCAAGTTAAAATCATGCTCGGGTATTAAAATGAAAAAAAAACGAAAAAAATCTTTTTGGAATAATTTGCATAATTATCCCCTGAGGGGTTTACAGCCCGGGAGACCCATCCCATCATAATCCCCTCGAAAAACTGACTATAGATCATGTATCATGTTAAAAAATCAAAAAACTAAAAAATTTGCATAAAAATATTCATCCCCTGAGGGGATTACTGATCGGGAAACCTATTTCATCGTAATCCCCTCGAAAAACTGACCATAGATCATGTATCATGTCAAAAAACTAATTTTTTGAAAATTCCATTCCCACTTCCATCTCCGGAATTTTGGGGGCAAAATTCCACTCCCAATCCCATTTATATACAATCCCCCATCGATTCCACTCCCTAACTAAAAAAAAATTTTTTTTTGAAAATTCCACTCCCAATTCCACTTCCGGAATTTTCAACCCAAAATTCCAATTCCGCTCGTTGTTATACTCTCTCCCCCATCGATTCCACTCCCTAACTCAAAAAAAATTTTCGGGCCAAAAATGCGTCCCGGTGCAGCCCCAGGATCGGTCCCAAAAAAAATTTCATCATTATTATTGAATTCCTGATGAAATTTGGCCCCAGAAGATAGCCAAATCGAAAAAAAAATTTTTGGGACGAAAATCAGTCCCGGTGCAGCCCCAGGGTCGGTCCCAAAAAAAGTTTCATTATCACCATTGAATTCCTGACAAAATTTGGCTCCAGAAGATAGCCGGATCGAAAAAAAAATTTTTGGGGCGAAAATCTGCCCCGGTGCAGCCCCAGGGTCGGTGCAGGGGTCAGCACCAACAAAAAATCCATCCCCAACTTACCCCGCACCGACTCCACTCCTTAAATCGAAAATTCCAATTTTTGAAAATTTCACGAAAATCAACGTACTCCCCCCTGTGCGTTTTTTTGAAAAAAACAGAACAATAGGCGGATTCTATTTGCCCTTAGAGAAAAAATATGTGCACGCGATTTCTGAGAATCTGAAGCCAGATGAACAAAATCTGTAAAAACAATATCTGTTTACTTTTTCGTGAATCATCCAATAGAAGCTTTTCAGAAGTTCATCTCATCACAGGGCTTCAATCTCGAACCTGACCCTTAGTTTTCTGTATATTGTGAACTAGAGGGCTCGGGGTCACTATCGTTGGGTAACCTAATATCCCAGGTGGGTCGAAAAATTTGCATATTAAAAGTCCCCTGGGGGTTTAAGAAATTTCAGCTCGAAAAAAGACCGGGTTTATGTCGAGATCGCTCTTAAAAATGAAGAAAAATTGAAAAAAAAACTTTTTATAAAATTTGCATAATTATGCCCTTAGGGGGTTTACAGATCGGGAGACCCATCCCATCGAAATCCCCTCGAAAAACTGACTATAGATCATGTATAATGTAAAAAATGTAAAAAATTAAAAAATTTGCATAAAATTGTCATCCCCTGAGGGGATTACAGATCGGGAGACCGATCCCATCGAAATCCCCATAAAAAACTGACTATGGAACATGTATCACACCCTTTGCACCCCTTCAGATCCCTGATTCCAGAATTTTTAAAAAATTTTTCACCTGTCTCACATCCGGCCTGACCTGTCTCGCGCGCAAGAAGAATTGCTCTAGCGCGGCCCCTGAGGGTCCCAGCACGAAAATTTCAACGGCTACCCCATCACTGACCCCTCCCACATCCGTTCCACCCCTTACAATCACTCTACGGAGGTTTTGGACATTTCGCCAAGTTTGGGACATTTCGCCACTTTTGGACATTTCGCCAAGTTTGGGACATTTCGCCACATTTGGGACATTTCGCCACATTTGGGACATTTCGCCACATTTGGGACATTTCGCCACATTTGGACATTTGGGACATTTCGCCAAGTTTTAAACATTTGGGACATTTCGCCAAGTTTGGGACATTTCGCCACATTTGGGACATTTCGCCAAGTTTGGGACATTTCGCCCAATTTGGGACATTTCGCCAAGTTTTGGACATTTGGGACATTTCGCCAAGTTTGGGACATTTCGCCACATTTGGACATTTGGGACATTTCGCCAAGTTTTGGACATTTGGGACATTTCGCCAAGTTTGGGACATTTCGCCCAATTTGAGACATTTCGCCAAGTTTTGGACATTTGGGACATTTCGCCACATTTGGGACATTTCGCCACATTTGGACATTTGGGACATTTCGCCAAGTTTTGGACATTTGGGACATTTCGCCAAGTTTGGGACATTTCGCCACATTTGGGACATTTCGCCAAGTTTGGGACATTTCGCCCAATTTGGGACATTTCGCCACTTTTGGGACAATTCGCCAAGTTTGGGACATTTCGCCAAGTTTGGGATATTTTGGCACAAATTTCAATATCGCCATCGTATTCCCCTCGAAAAACTGGCCACAGATCATGTATTATGTGGAAAAAAAATTTTCGGGACGAAAATCCGTACCGGTGCAGCCCCAGGATCGGTCCCAAAAAAAATTTCATTATTACCATTAGATTCCTGATGAAATTTGGCTCCAGGAGATAGCCGGATCGAAAAAAAATTTTTGGGACGAAAATCCGTCCCGGTGCAGCCCCAGGATCCGTCCTGCGGGCCATGCTCTTCCATTGACCTGGAATATTCCGTTTTTCTAATTTATTCTCCTCTTATTTTATTTAGTAATTATTTTTTTGCTACATTATCATTTTTGACCCTTTTTTGAACAATTTTTTCTTTTTTTCCGTATTATTTTGTAAAGTTTCGAGTTTCTTTCCGACCCAGATCCATTGACCTCTAATATTCCGTTTGTGTAATTTTTTACCTCTTATTTTCTTTTTGGGTTGTTGTTTTCACTACCGTAATTTCTTTGACGTCTTTGATTCAATTTTTTGAAATTCATTTATTTGTTTTTGAATGTTTCGGATTATGACTTTTACTGTTTTACAGTGTTTAAATATTTTTTTAGGTTCTCTTTTTGTCTTCATACTTTTTTCTCTTCTTTCTATTTTTTTGTTATGGCTCAACAACAACAGCATCCATTTGTTGTTAATGCGTTGCATGCTGTCAATCAAAATGCGGGAAACGGAAACTTGAATCTTAATGTTGGGCATATTCATCATGCTCAACCTGCGCCACCATTAGCACCCTTACCTCCGCCATTTGTTCACCATCATCCTGTAGTTGTTAATGGTGGGGGGATGCAACATTCAGTTCATCATGGTACCCATTACTTTTTTGCTGGTGCTTCAAGTTCTACTGCTCCATCTTTTGTCACAGCTACTGTACCTGTAAATCATAATGGTGTTCCAGTTTCTCAGCCATTAGATCCAAATGCATCGACATTAAGTCTCTACAATGACGCATATCGGAATGGTGTAACTCCTGAAGAAGAACGTCTTGCACGCCGTCGTGGTCGTTCGGTACATTTTTGTTTTACTTTTTAATTGATTTTTGTTATAATTTATATGTTTTTAGCCTGTCAGTTACGTTATCCCAAATCCTAAAAATCGTTCAAGACCTTTTTCTCCTGCTAAACCTTCGATATTTCGTAGCTTCTTCAAGGTTTTTTTAAATTTTAAGAAATTCTTTTATATAACTTATATATTTTAGCGGAAATGGAGAAGTTTTTATTCTCCTTTCTCTCATGTCGATCTTCGTCGAAGAAGTCGAAGAAATTCCTTCGAATTCCCTAGAAGTAATGAAGATAATCCACAAATCCCTGAAATTCAACAATTTCGGGCATCTCAAAGATTGTTTTCTCCAGAACAACCGCCATTTTATCCTCCACCACCACCGCAACCATCATCTTCCCCTGTTCCAATGAATGTTGATAATGCTCCAGCTTCCGAAACTGATGAAAATAATCAAGCAACTGCATCTCAAGGCAAGAAGTAAGTTATTGGAATTTTTTTTGCTAAATTAAATTCACATGTTTAAGAAAAAGAAAAACTAAAAAATCTTCTTCCAATCAATCAAAAGTTAGGAGAACGCAAGAAAAGGCTCGTCGAAGTGCTCAAAATGTTGTGTCTCAACAACCTTCCTCTGCACCTTCATTTCCTGGTGAATTTGTTACTCTTAGTGAAGCCCTTTTCTCCCAACGTCGAGAACGAAGTCAACCTTATGTTTTTCCATTTGGTCCTCCGGCACCTCCAGTTGTTACCACACCTGCATCGTTACCGGTTGGTTTCTGTTTATGATTGATTTTTTATAACATTTAATGATTGATTACTTTTTGTATAACTTTTTCAACATATTTTAACCACGTTCTTTTTCTCAAGTATAATATACTTTCCTTCATTAATTTTATTAGCCTCGTGTATGACATCTTAATGCCTAACTACTATGAGCTTTTTGTGAACTAGTGGGCTCGGCACCTATACGGGTGTATGGGGTAATTCCAAGGGGGTCGAAAAATTTGCATATCTTTGAACGCGGGGTATTCCAGCCCAAAGGAGGTTTGAAAAATCTCGGGTCGTAAAAAGCTCGGGCGTGAAACGACAAAAAAACAAAAAAAATTTTTTTGCATAATTATGTTCTGAGAGGGTTACAGCCCCGGAGACCCGTCCCATCGTAATCCCCTTAAAAAACTGACTATAGATCATGTATAATGTAAAAAAACTGTTTTTTTCAAAAATTTGCATAAAATTATTCGGCCCCTGAGGGGTTTACAGCTCGGGAGACCGATCCCATCGAAATCCCCATGAAAAACTGACTATGGAACATGTATCATACCCCTTACACCCCTTAAGATCCCAAATTCCGGAATTTTAAAAAAGTTTTCACCTGTCTCACATCCGGCCAGACCTGGCTCGCGCGCCGAAGAATTGCTCCAGCGCGGCGCCTAAGGGTCCCAGCACGAAAATTCCAACGGCTACCCCCTCACAGGCCCGACCCACTCCCGTTCCACCCCTTAAAATCACTCTAGGGACGTTTTGGACATTTCGTCAAGTTTGGGACATTTTGGCACATTTGGGACATTTCACCACATTTGGGTTATTTCGCCACTTTTGGACATTTGGGACATTTCGCCAAGTTTGGGACATTTCGCCATGTTTGGACATTTCGCCAAGTTTGGGACATTTCGCCACTTTTGGACATTTTGGACATTTCGCCAAGTTTGGGACATTTTGGCACAAATTTCAATATTGCCATTGAATTCCCCTCAAAAAACTGACCATAAATCATGTGCCGTGTGAAAAAAAAAATTTTGGGACGAAAATCTGTCCCGGTGCAGCCCCGGGGTCGTCCCAAAAAAAAATTTCATTATCACCAATGAATTCCTGAAGAAATTTGGCTCCAGAAGATAGCCCGGTCAAAAAAAACTTTTTTCGGGACGAAAATCTGTCCCGGTGCAGCCCCAGGGTCGGTGCAGGGGTCAGCACCAACAAAAAATCCATCCCCAACTCATCCCGCACCGACTCCACTCCTAAAATCGAAAATTCCAGATTTTGAAAAATTCCACATTTTCAACGTACTCCCCCCTTTGCATTTTTTTGAAAAAAACAGAACAATAGGCGGATTCTATTTGCCCTTAGAGAAAAATACTTTGGTCACGATTTCTGAGATTCTGGAGCCAGATGAACAAAATCTGTAAAAACAAAATCTGTTTACTTTTACGAGTTTTAGTCAAACTAAGCTTTTCAGAAGTTCATCTTTTCACAGGGCTTCAATCTCGAAGGTGGCCACTTGTTTTCTGTATATTGTGAACTAGAGGGCTCGGGGCTATGGAATATGGGTCTTACGGATATCCCAAGTAGGTCGAAAAATTTGCATATCTTGGAACGCGGGGGTATTTAAGCCCAAAGGAGGTTCAAAAAATCTCGGCTTGCAAAATCTAGAGCATGAAATGACAAAAAAAAACAAAAAAAATTTTTTTGTAAAATTTGCATAATTATCCCCTGAGGGGGTAAAAGCTCGGGGGACCCGTCCCATCGAAATCCCCTTACAAAACTGACTATAGATCATGTATAATGTTAAAAAACTATTTTTTTCAAAAATTTGCATAAAACTTTTCAACCCCTAAGGGGATTAGGGATTGGGAGACCCAGCCCATTGTATCCTCCTCAAGAAACTGACCATAGATCATGTATCATGTCAAAGAACTAATTTTTTGAAAATTCCACTCCCACTTCCACTTCCGGAATTTTCAACCCAAAATTCCACTTCCACTCTCATTTATATATCATCCCCCATCGATTCCAATGCCTAACTCAAAAAAAATTTTTTTTCGAAAATTCCACTCCCAATTCCACTTCCGGAATTTTCAGGGCAAAATTCCACTTCCACTCCCTTTTATATGTCATCCCCCATCAATTCCACTCCCTAACTCAAAAAAAATTTTTTTTCGAAAATTCCATTCCCACTTCCACTTCCGGAATTTTCAACCCAAAATTCCAATTCCGCTCGTTGTTATACTCACTCCCCCATCGATTCCACTCCCTAACTCAAAAAAAATTTTCGGGCCGAAAATGCGTCCTGGTGCAGCACCAGGAACGGCCCCAACAAAATTTTCATTATCACCATTGAATTCCTCATGAAATTTGGCTCCAGAAGATAGCCAGATCAAAAAAAAAATTTTCGGGACGAAAATCCGTCCCGGTGCAGCCCCAGGATCGGTCCCAAAAAAAATTTCATTATTACCATTAAATTCCTGGTGAAAATTGGCTCCAGAAGATAGCCGGTTCGATAAAAAATTTTTCGGGACTAAAATCCGTCCCGGTGCAGCCCCAGGGTCGGTGCAGGGGTCAGCACCAACAAAAAATCCATCCCAAACCAAAGTCCCACCGACTCCACTCCCTAATTCCAAAATTCCAGATTTTGAAAATTTCACGAAAATCAACGTACTCCCCCCTTTGCATTTTTTTGAAAAAAACAGAACAATAGGCGGATTCTATTTGCCCTAAGAGAAAGAATTTTTGCGACAGGTTTCTGAGAATCTGAAGCCAGATGAACGAAATCTGTAAAAACAATATCTGTTTACTTTTACGTGCTACACCCAAGTTAAGCTTTTCAGAGATTCATGTCTTCACACGGCTGAGATCTCGAAGGTGACCCTTAGTTTTGTGTATATTGTGAACTAGAGGGCTCGGGGCTATGGAATATGGGTCTTAGGGATATCCCAAGGGGGTCGAAAAATTTGCATATCTTGGAACGCGGGGTATTTAAGCCCAAAGGAGGTTCAAAAAATCTCAGGTCGGTCTTGAAATGAAGAAAAAATGCAAAAAAAAAATTTCGATAAAATTTGCATAATTATGTCCTGAGGGGTTTACAGCTCTGGAGACCCATCCCACCGAAATCCCCTCGAGAAACTAACCATGGATCATGTATCATGTCAAAAAACTAATTTTTTGAAAATTCCACTCCCAATTCCACTTCCGGAATTTTGGGGGCAAAATTCCAATTCCGCTCGTTGTTATACTCACTCCCCCATCGATTCCACTCCCTAACTCAAAAAAAATTTTCGGGACGAAAATTTGTCCCGGTGCAGCACCAGGGTCCGTCCCAAAAAAAATTTCATTACCACCATTGAATTCCTGATGAAATTTCGCTCCAGAAGATAGCCGGATAAAAAAAAAAATTTTTTTGGGACGTAACGCCGACCCCGGTGCAGCCCCAGGATCGGTCCCAACAAAAATTTTATTATTACCATCGAATTCCTGATAAAATTTGGCTCCAGAAGATAGCCGGGTCGAAAAAAGATTTTTTCGGGACGAAAATCCGTCCCGGTGCAGCCCCAGGGTCGGTGCAGGGGTCAACTCCAACAAAAAATCCATCCCCAACACACCCCACAGCGACTGCACTCCCTAATTCCAAAATTCCAGATTTTCGAAAATTTCATGAAAATCAACGTACTCCCCCCTTTGCGTTTTTTTGAAAAAAACAGAACAATAGGCGGATTCTATTTGCCCTAAGAGAAAGAATTTTTGCGACAGGTTTCTGGAGAATCCAGCCTAGATGAACGAAATCTGTAAAAACAATATCTGTTTACTTTTTCGTGCTACAGGTAATAGGAACTTTTCAGAGATTCATCTCATCACAGGGCTTCAATCTCGAAGGTGACCACTTGTTTTCTGTATATTGTGAACTAGGGGGCTCGGGGCTATGGAATATGGGTCTTAGGGATATCCCAAGGGGGTCGAAAAATTTGCATATCAATAGTCCCCAGGGGTTTAAGATATCTCGGATCGAAAAAGATCAAGATAAAGTCGAGCTCCGGCATTAAAATGAAAAAAGAACAATAAAATTTTTCTATAAAATTTGCATAATTATCCCCTGAGGGGATTACAGTCCGAGAGACCCATCCCATCGTAATCCCCTCAAAAAACTGACCATAGATCATGTATAATGTTAAAAAAAAATTTTTTTTAAAATTTGCATAAAAATATTCAGCCCCTGAGGGGATTACAGATCCGGAGACCCAGCCCATTGTATTCCCCTCGAAAAACTGACCTAAGATCATGTATTTTGTAAAAAAACTAATTTTTTGAAAATTCCAATCCCACTTCCACTTCCGGAATTTTCGGGGCAAAATTCCACTTCCAATCCAATTCCTACTTCACCCCCCATCGATTCCACTCCCTAACTCAAAAAAATTTTTTTTTCGAAAATTCCACTCCTACTTCCACTTCCGGAATTTTCGGGGCAAAATTCCAATTCCGCTCGTTGTTATACTCACTCCTCCATCGATTCCACTACCTAACTCAAAAAAAATTTTTTTTCGAAAATTCCACTCCCAATTCCACTTCCGGAATTTTCAACCCAAAATTCCAATTCCGCTCGTTATTATAATTACTCCCGCATCGATTCCACTCCCTAACTCAAAAAAAATTTTCGGGGTGAAAATCCGTCCCGGTGCAGCACCTGGATCCGTCCCAAAAAAAATTTCATTACCACCATTGAATTCCTGATGAAATTTCACTCCAGAAGATAGCCAAATCAAAAAAAAAATTTTTGGGACGAAAATCCGTCCCGGTGCAGCCCCAGGGTCGGTCCCAAAAAAAATTCCATTATCACCATTGAATTCCTGATAAAATTTGGCTCCAGAAGATAGCCGGGTCGAAAAAAAATTTTTTTGGGCCGAAAATCCGTCCCGGTGCCGCCCCAGGGTCGGTGCAGGGGTCAACTCCCACAAAAAATCCATCCCCAACTTACCCCGCACCGACTCCACTCCCTAACTCCAAAATTCCAGATTTTGAAAATTTCACGAAAATCAACGTACTCCCCCCTTTGCGTTTTTTTGAAAAAAACAGAACAATAGGCGGATTCTATTTGCCCTTAGAGAAAAATACTTTGGTCACGATTTCTGAGATTCTGGAGCCAGATGAACAAAATCTGTAAAAACAAAATCTGTTTACTTTTACGAGTTTTAGTCAAACTAAGCTTTTCAGAGATTCATCTCATCACAGGGCTTCAATCTCGAAGGTGGCCACTTGTTTTCTGTATATTGTGAACTAGGGGGCTCGGGGCTATGATATGTGGGTCTTAAAGATATCCCAAGGGGGTCGAAAAATTTGCATATCCCCTATAGTTGGGTATTCAAGCTCAAAGGAGGTTTGAAAAATCTCGGGTCGGTCTTGAAATGACAAAAAAAAACAAAAAAACATTTTTTGAAAAATTAGCATAATTATGTTCTGCGAGGGTTACAGCCCCGGAGACCCGTCCCATCGAAATCCCCATGAAAAACTGACCATAGATCATGTATCATGTAAAAAAAAGTTTTTTTGAAAAATTTGCATAAATTTATTTACCCCCTGAGGCGAACACAGCTCGGGAGACCCATCCCATTATATTCCCCTCGAGAAACTGACCATAGATCATGTATCATGTCAAAAAACGATTTTTTCGAAAATTCCACACCCACTTCCACTTCCGGAATTTTCAACCCAAAATTCCACTTCCAATCCCATTTATATATCACCCCGCATCGATTCCACCCCCTAACTCAAAAAAAATTTTTTTTTGAAAATTCCACTCCCACTTCCACTTCCGGAATTTTCAACCCCAAATTCCACTTCCAAACCCATTTATATATCACCCGCATCGATTCCACTCCCTAACTCAAAAAAAATTTTTTTTTGAAAATTCCACTCCCAATTCCACTTCCGGAATTTTTGGGGCAAAATTCCACTTCCACTCGTTATTATACCCACTCCCGCATCGATTCCACTCCCTAACTCAAAAAAAATTTTTTTTCGAAAATTCCACTCCCAATTCCACTTCCGGAATTTTCGGGGCAAAATTCCAAGTCAGCTCCCAATCCTACCTCATCCCCCATCGATTCCACTCCCTAACTCAAAAAAAATTTTTTTTCGAAAATTCCACTCCCACTTCCACTTCCGGAATTTTCAACCCAAAATTCCAATTCCGCTCGTTGTTATACTCACTCCCCCATCGATTCCACTCCCTAACTCAAAAAAAATTTTCGGGACGAAAATCCGTCCCGGTGCAGCCCCAGGATCGGTCCCAAAAAAAATTTCATTATCACCTTTGAATTCCTGATGAAATTTGACTCCAGAAGATAGCCGGATCGAAAAAAACTTTTTTTGGGACGAAAATCCGTCCCGGTGCAGCCCCAGGGTCGGTGCAGGGGTCAACTCCAACAAAAAATCTATCCCCAACCCATCCTGCACCGACTCCACTCCCTAACTCGAAAATTCCAGATTTTGAAAATTTCACGAAAATCAACGTACTCCCCCCTTTGCGTTTTTTTGAAAAAACAGAACAATAGGCGGATTCTATTTGCCCTAAGAGAAAGAATTTTGTGTCACGTTTTCTGAGAATCTGGAGCCAGATGAACGAAATCTGTAAAAACAATATCTGTTTACTTTTTCGAGCTACACCCAATATAAGCTTTTCAGAGATTCATCTCATCACAGGGCTTCAATCTCGAACCTGACCACTTGTTTTCTGTATATTGTGAACTAGTGGGCTCGGGGCTATGGAATATGGGTCTTGAGGATATCCCAAGGGGGTCGAAAAATTTGCATATCAGCTATAGTTGGGTATTCAAGCTCAAAGGAGGTTTGAAAAATCTCGGGTCGGAAAAGATCGAGCATGAAATGAAAAAAAAGAAAAAAAAATTTTTTTTGAAAAATTTGCATAATTATGTTCTGAGAGGGTTCCAGCCCTGGATACTCGTCCCATCGTAATCCCCTTAAAAAACTGACTATAGATCATGTATAATGTAAAAAAAATAAAAAAATAAAAAAATTTGCATAAAATTCTCATCCCCTGAGGGGTTTACAGATCGGGAGACCCATCCCATCGAAATCCCCATTAAAAACTGACTATGGAACATGTATCATACCATTTACACCCCTTAAGATCCCTGACTCCGAAATTTTAAAAAAATTTTCACCTGTCTCACCACCGGCCAGACCTGTCTCGCGCGCTTAAAAAATTGCTCTAGCTCGGCGCCTAAGGGTCCCAGCACGAAAATTCCAACGGCTACCCCATCATTGACCCATCCCACATCCGTTCCACCCCTTACAATCACTCTAGGGACGTTTTTGACATTTCGCCACATTTGGGACATTTCGCCACATTTTGGACATTTCGCCACATTTGGGACATTTCGCCACTTTCGGGACATTTCGCCACTTTCGGACATTTCGCCACATTTGGGACATTTCGCCACTTTTGGACATTTCGCCCAGTTTGGGACATTTCGCCAAGTTTGGGACATGTGGGACATTTCGCCACTTTTGGACATTTTGGACATTTCGCCAAGTTTGGGAAATTTCGCCAAGTTTGGGACATTTCGCCAAGTTTGGGGCATTTTGTCACTATTTTGAATATCGCCATCGTATTCCCCACAAAAAACTGACCATAGATCATGTATTATGTGAAAAAAAAAATTTTTGGGACGAAAATCCGTCCCGGTGCAGCCCCAGGATCCGTCCCAAAAAAAATTTCATCATTACCATTAAATTCCTGATGAAATTTGGCTCCAGGAGATAGCCGGATCGAAAAAAAATTTTTGGGACGAAAATCCGTCCCGGTGCAGCCCCAGCGTCGGTGCAGGGGTTAACTCCAACAAAAAATCCATCCCCAACACACCCCGCACCGATTCCACTCCCTAATTCCAAAATTCCAGATTTTGAAAATTTCACAAAAATCAACGTACTCCCCCCTGTTCTCCATTTTTCAAAAAACAGAACAATAGGCGGATTCTATTTGCCCTTAGAGAAAAATACTTTGGTCACGATTTCTGAGAATCTGAAGCCAGATGAACAAAATCTGTAAAAACAATATCTGTTTACTTTTACGAGTTTTAGTCAAACTAAGCTTTTCAGAGATTCATCTCATCACAGTCGGCAGATCTCGAACCTGACCACTTGTTTTCTGTATATTGTGAACTAGGGGGCTCGGGGCTAAGGAATATGGGTCTTGGGGTAATCCCAAGGGGGTCGAAAAATTTGCATATCAGCTATAGTAGGGTATTCAAGCTCAAAGGAGGTTTAAAAAATCTCGTCACGATCTTGAAATGACAAAAAAACAAAAAAAATTTTTTTGTAAAATTTGCATAATTATGCCCTGAGGGGTTTACACCTCGGGACACCCATCCCATCGTATTCCCCTCGAAAAACTGACTATAGATCATGTATAATGTAAAAAAACTAAAAAATTAAAAAATTTGCATAAAATTACTGATCCCCATAGGGAATTAGGGATTGGGCGACCCATCCCATTGTATTCCCCTCGAGAAACTAACCATAGATCATGTATTATGTCAAAAAAACTAATTTTTTGAAAATTCCACTCCCACTTCCACTTCCGGAATTTTCACGCGAAAATTCCAATTCCACTCGTTATTATACTCACTCCCCCATCGATTCCACTCCCTAACTCAAAAAAAATTTTTTTTTGAAAATTCCACTCCCACTTCCACTTCCGGAATTTTGGGGGCAAAATTCCACTTCCAATCCCATTTATATGTAATCCCGCATCGATTCCACTCCCTAACTCAAAAAAAATTTTTTTTTGAAAATTCCACTCCCACTTCCACTTCCGGAATTTTGGGGTCAAAATTCCACTTCCGCTCGTTGTTTTACTCACTCCCCCATCGATTCCACTCCCTAACTCAAAAAAAATTTTCGGGCCGAAAATCCGTCCCGGTGCAGCACCAGGAACGGCCCCAAAAAAAATTTCATTATCACCATTGAATTCCTGATGAAATTTGGCTCCAGAAGATAGCCGGATCAAAAAAAATTTTTTGGGGCCGAAAATCCGTCCTGGTGCAGCCCCAGGGTCGGTGCAGGGGTCAACACCAACAAAAAATCCATCCCCGACACACCCCGCACCGACTCCACTCTTAAAATCGAAAATTCCAGATTTTGAAAATTTCACGAAAATCAACGTACTCCCCCCTGTGCGTTTTTTTGAAAAAAACAGAACAATAGGCGGATTCTATTTGCCCTAAGAGAAAAAATATGTGCACGCGATTTCTGAGAATCTGGAGCCAGATGAACAAAATCTGTAAAAACAATATCTGTTTACTTTTTCGTGAATCATCCAATAGAAGCTTTTCAGAAGTTCATCTTTACGCATCTCTTCAATCTCGAAGGTGGCCACTTGTTTTCTGTATATTGTGAACTAGGGGGCTCGGGGCTGAGGATATATGGGTCTTAAGGATATCCCAAGGGGGTCAAAAAATTTGCATATCAGCTATAGTTGGGTATTCAAGCTCAAAGGAGGTTTGACAAATCTCAAATCAGTATTGAAATGACAAAAAAAACAAAAAAAATTTTTTGGAAAAATTTGCATAATTATGTCCTGAGGGGTTTACAGCTCGGGACACCCATCCCATCGTATTCCCCTCGAAAAACTGACCATAGATCATGTATAACGTCAAAAAATTAAAAATTAAAAAATTTGCATAAAAATATTCAACCCCTGAGGCGATCACAGCTCGGGAGACCCATCCCATTGTATTCCCCTCGAGAAACTACCCATAGACCCATCCATTGTATTCCCCTCGAGAAACTACCCATTTACAGCCCCTGAGGGGATTGCTGATCGGGAAACCTATTTCATCGTAATCCCCTCGAGAAACTGACCATAGATCATGTATCATGTCAAAAAACTAATTTTTTCTAAAATTCCACTCCCACTTCCACTTCCGGAATTTTTGGGGCAAAATTCCACTTCCGCTCTCTATAATACCCCCTCCCGCATCGATTCCACTCTTTAACTAAAAAAAAATTTTTTTTCGAAAATTCCACTCCCAATTCCACTTCCGGAATTTTCGGGGCAAAATTCCACTTCCACTCCCTTTTATATGTCATCCCCCATCGATTCCACTCCCTAACTCAAAAAAAATTTTTTTTCGAAAATTCCACTCCCAATTCCACTTCCGGAATTTTCACACGAAAATTCCAATTCCGCTCGTTATTATACTCACTCCCGCACCGATTCCACTCCCTAACTCAAAAAAAATTTTTGGGCCGAAAATGCGTCCCGGAGCAGCCCCAGGATCGGTCCCAAAAAAAATTTCATTATCACCATTGAATTCCTGATAAAAATTGGCTTCAGAAGATAGCCGGATCGAAAAAAAAATTTTTTTGGGACGAAAATCCGTCCCGGTGCAGCCCCAGGGTCGGTCCCAAAAAAAATTTCATTAACACCATTGAATTCCCCATGAAATTTGGCTCCAGAAGATAGCCGGGTCGAAAAAAAATTTTTTTGGGCCGAAAATCCGTCCCGGTGCAGCCCCAGGGTCGGTGCAGGGGTCAGCACCAACAAAAAATCCATCCCAAACTTACCCCGCACCGATTCTACTCTTAAAATCGAAAATTCCAGATTTTGAAAATTTCACGAAAATCAACGTACTCCCCCCTTTGCGTTTTTTTGAAAAAAACAGAACAATAGGCGGATTCTATTTGCCCTAAGAGAAAAATACTTTGGTCACGATTTCTGAGAATCTGAAGCCAGATGAACAAAATCTGTAAAAACAATATCTGTTTACTTTTACGAGTTTTAGTCAAACTAAGCTTTTCAGAGATTCATCTCATCACAGTCGGCAGATCTCGAACCTGACCACTTGTTTTCTGTATATTGTGAACTAGAGGGCTCGGGGCTATGGAATATGGGTCTTACGGATATCCCAAGTAGGTCGAAAAATTTGCATATCTTGGAACGCGGGGGTATTTAAGCCCAAAGGAGGTTCAAAAAATCTCGGCTTGCAAAATCTAGAGCATGAAATGACAAAAAAAAACAAAAAAAATTTTTTTGTAAAATTTGCATAATTATCCCCTGAGGGGGTAAAAGCTCGGGGGACCCGTCCCATCGAAATCCCCTTACAAAACTGACTATAGATCATGTATAATGTTAAAAAACTATTTTTTTCAAAAATTTGCATAAAACTTTTCAACCCCTAAGGGGATTAGGGATTGGGAGACCCAGCCCATTGTATCCTCCTCAAGAAACTGACCATAGATCATGTATCATGTCAAAGAACTAATTTTTTGAAAATTCCACTCCCACTTCCACTTCCGGAATTTTCAACCCAAAATTCCACTTCCACTCTCATTTATATATCATCCCCCATCGATTCCAATGCCTAACTCAAAAAAAATTTTTTTTCGAAAATTCCACTCCCAATTCCACTTCCGGAATTTTCAGGGCAAAATTCCACTTCCACTCCCTTTTATATGTCATCCCCCATCAATTCCACTCCCTAACTCAAAAAAAATTTTTTTTCGAAAATTCCATTCCCACTTCCACTTCCGGAATTTTCAACCCAAAATTCCAATTCCGCTCGTTGTTATACTCACTCCCCCATCGATTCCACTCCCTAACTCAAAAAAAATTTTCGGGCCGAAAATGCGTCCTGGTGCAGCACCAGGAACGGCCCCAACAAAATTTTCATTATCACCATTGAATTCCTCATGAAATTTGGCTCCAGAAGATAGCCAGATCAAAAAAAAAATTTTCGGGACGAAAATCCGTCCCGGTGCAGCCCCAGGATCGGTCCCAAAAAAAATTTCATTATTACCATTAAATTCCTGGTGAAAATTGGCTCCAGAAGATAGCCGGTTCGATAAAAAATTTTTCGGGACTAAAATCCGTCCCGGTGCAGCCCCAGGGTCGGTGCAGGGGTCAGCACCAACAAAAAATCCATCCCAAACCAAAGTCCCACCGACTCCACTCCCTAATTCCAAAATTCCAGATTTTGAAAATTTCACGAAAATCAACGTACTCCCCCCTTTGCATTTTTTTGAAAAAAACAGAACAATAGGCGGATTCTATTTGCCCTAAGAGAAAGAATTTTTGCGACAGGTTTCTGAGAATCTGAAGCCAGATGAACGAAATCTGTAAAAACAATATCTGTTTACTTTTACGTGCTACACCCAAGTTAAGCTTTTCAGAGATTCATGTCTTCACAGGGCTTCAATCTCGAAGGTGACCCTTAGTTTTGTGTATATTGTGAACTAGAGGGCTCGGGGCTATGGAATATGGGTCTTAGGGATATCCCAAGGGGGTCGAAAAATTTGCATATCTTGGAACGCGGGGTATTTAAGCCCAAAGGAGGTTCAAAAAATCTCAGGTCGGTCTTGAAATGAAGAAAAAATGCAAAAAAAAAATTTCGATAAAATTTGCATAATTATGTCCTGAGGGGTTTACAGCTCTGGAGACCCATCCCACCGAAATCCCCTCGAGAAACTAACCATGGATCATGTATCATGTCAAAAAACTAATTTTTTGAAAATTCCACTCCCAATTCCACTTCCGGAATTTTGGGGGCAAAATTCCAATTCCGCTCGTTGTTATACTCACTCCCCCATCGATTCCACTCCCTAACTCAAAAAAAATTTTCGGGACGAAAATTTGTCCCGGTGCAGCACCAGGGTCCGTCCCAAAAAAAATTTCATTACCACCATTGAATTCCTGATGAAATTTCGCTCCAGAAGATAGCCGGATAAAAAAAAAAATTTTTTTGGGACGTAACGCCGACCCCGGTGCAGCCCCAGGATCGGTCCCAACAAAAATTTTATTATTACCATCGAATTCCTGATAAAATTTGGCTCCAGAAGATAGCCGGGTCGAAAAAAGATTTTTTCGGGACGAAAATCCGTCCCGGTGCAGCCCCAGGGTCGGTGCAGGGGTCAACTCCAACAAAAAATCCATCCCCAACACACCCCACAGCGACTGCACTCCCTAATTCCAAAATTCCAGATTTTCGAAAATTTCATGAAAATCAACGTACTCCCCCCTTTGCGTTTTTTTGAAAAAAACAGAACAATAGGCGGATTCTATTTGCCCTAAGAGAAAGAATTTTTGCGACAGGTTTCTGGAGAATCCAGCCTAGATGAACGAAATCTGTAAAAACAATATCTGTTTACTTTTTCGTGCTACAGGTAATAGGAACTTTTCAGAGATTCATCTCATCACAGGGCTTCAATCTCGAAGGTGACCACTTGTTTTCTGTATATTGTGAACTAGGGGGCTCGGGGCTATGGAATATGGGTCTTAAGGATATCCCAAGGGGGTCGAAAAATTTGCATATCAATAATCCCCAGGGGGTTTCAGATATCTCAGATCGAAAAATCTCATGATAAAGTAAAGCTGAGGCATTAAAATAAAGAAAAAACGAAAAAAATTTTTTGGAAAAATTTGCATAATTATGTTCTGAGAGGGTTACAGCCTCGGAGACCCGTCCCATCAGAATCCCCTTAAAAAACTGACTATAGATCATGTATTATGTTAAAAAAAATTTTTTTGAAAAATTTGCATAAAAATATTCAACCCCTGAGGCGATCACAGCTCGGGAGACCCATCCCATTGTATTCCCCTCGTGAAAATGACCATAGATCATGTATCATGTCAAAAAACTAATTTTTTGAAAATTCCACTCCCAATTCCACTTCTGGAACTTTCGGCCCAAAATTCCAATTCCGCTCGTTGTTATACTCACTCCCCCATCGATTCCACTCCCTAACTCAAAAAAAATTTTTTTTTGAAAATTCCACTCCCACTTCCACTTCCGGAATTTTCGGGGCAAAATTCCACTTCCACTCCTTTTTATATGTAATCCCCCATCGATTCCACTCCCTAACTCAAAAAAAAATTTTTTTGAAAAATTTTGAAAATTCCACTCCCAATTCCACTTCCGGAATTTTCACGCGAAAATTCCACTTCCAATCCTCATTCTACATCAATCCCCACCGACTCCACTCCCTAATTCCAAAATTCCAGATTTTGAAAATTTCACAAAAATCAACGTACTCCCCCCTGTTCTCCATTTTTCAAAAAACAGAACAATAGGCGGATTCTATTTGCCCTAAGAGAATAATACTTTGGTCACGATTTCTGAGATTCTGGAGCCAGATGAACAAAATCTGTAAAAACAATATCTGTTTACTTTTACGAGTTTTAGTCAAACTAAGCTTTTCAGAGATTCATCTCATCACAGTCGGCAGATCTCGAACCTGACCACTTGTTTTCTGTATATTGTGAACTAGGGGGCTCGGGGCTGAGGATATATGGGTCTTAAGGATATCCCAAGGGGGTCAAAAAATTTGCATATCAGCTATAGTTGGGTATTCAAGCTCAAAGGAGGTTTGACAAATCTCAAATCAGTATTGAAATGACAAAAAAAACAAAAAAAATTTTTTGGAAAAATTTGCATAATTATGTCCTGAGGGGTTTACAGCTCGGGACACCCATCCCATCGTATTCCCCTCGAAAAACTGACCATAGATCATGTATAACGTCAAAAAATTAAAAATTAAAAAATTTGCATAAAAATATTCAACCCCTGAGGCGATCACAGCTCGGGAGACCCATCCCATTGTATTCCCCTCGAGAAACTACCCATAGACCCATCCATTGTATTCCCCTCGAGAAACTACCCATTTACAGCCCCTGAGGGGATTGCTGATCGGGAAACCTATTTCATCGTAATCCCCTCGAGAAACTGACCATAGATCATGTATCATGTCAAAAAACTAATTTTTTCTAAAATTCCACTCCCACTTCCA